>CM075819.1:32662324-32765720 GCA_037975025.1 Excoecaria agallocha
GCAAGTTATCTTGTTATTTGGCAACTCAAATAAATAATCCAATAAGTAATAAGATCACAATTATAGAGGGAGAAATAAAAAAGTACAGTATTATCCTAATATGAAAGCCAAAACTCATTAAAGTTCCCAAACACAATTTGCACACAAGCATGCCATGTAACAGGTCTTAACAAATATAAACAAGGTGCTGATAGGGTTTAAAACCAATTTGTGTTGTATTGGGGAAAGGAAATGGGGCAAAAGAACTTAAATTACTCACTTAGACATTGCATCAAACACTTTGAGGGCATAGAGAAATAAAGGTTAAATCAAAAGAAATCTAAACCATTCTCTGACCTAATATTTAAAAAAAGCAAATATGCACAAGAGAAAATCCCAAATAGCAAATCTCAACATAAAATAGCATTAATTTCTAGCATAATCACAAACCAAAAGAACCCTAGAAACTGAATAGTAAGAGAAGCCAAAAAAGAAGAAGAAAGCCTTAATATATAAAGGCCAAAACAAGAAATAAAGAGCACAATTAAACTTAAAATTAAAATGGAGGGGAAAAAATTACTTGGATGGTGTCAATTTGTTGAGGAAGAGAAGAGAAAAGTAGAGGAAGTAAAAGGGAAAATAAAAAATGAAGTTTGAGAGCAAAGGGAGAGAAGTGGTAGATTGCAAAGAATTAAAGAACATTTAAAACATAAAAGGACTCGGTGGGACTAATAAAGAACCCGATGGGATTGTTGGGTTCTATCCATGTTGCTCAAGTAGGACCTAGTAAGACCGAAAATGGTACCACTGGGTTTCTTAAATCTGCCTGCATTCGAATTGAAGAACCTGGTAGGATTAAGTGACAGTCCAGCTAGGTTGATTTTCCCCAAAATTATTTTTGCTAGCCATTTCAATAAAAATCACTCATGTGTATAAACAAAATTTACTACCCCCTTAATTAATACCTCAAAAACTATATGTCCTTTAATTATTCTAGAAGCACATTATAATTGAAATACAATAATTAAGCACAAAATCATTAGAAGTAGCTTTGTGTTAAAATTGCAAATTTCAACCTTTACACTACAAAAAAACTGCTAATTAGCGGCGAAAACAGAATTTCATCGCTAAATTAAATTAGCGACGCCGCGAAGAACAATTGCTAAAAGGCCAGTCGCGAATATATTAGCGACGAAATTCAAATCAGTCGCTAATTTAGCGACGCAAAATTGCATCGCTAATTTTTTTCCGTCACTAATTTATATTCATAATTAGTCGCTGAATTATAATAATAATATTTAGTGACTACATTTTCCGTCGCTAATTATAAATTTAATGTAAAGTTAGCGACAAAACATTTGTCGCTAATATGGTCGCTAATTATTTCTTAAATTCTAATGTCTATCCAGTAGCGACAGTTGCTGTCGTGAATCCGTCGCTAAATTATGGTATAATTTAACTTTTTATTGTATTTTTAAATTTTCATCCCGTACACAATATAAATAATAATCTTATATTATAAAATTCATATATAATAGATACAAATATAAATAATAATCTTATATTTTCATATATATATAATTTGTAATGAATTCATTACAAATATAGTCAACATAAAAAAAATAATGTATAAAACAAAGTGCAGTTAAATCAAGCCATCTATTTTTTTAACTAATTTCTAACAAAAATGAAGCATGACAGCATCCCAACAACTTTCTAACTTTCTGTAGTAATTATCCTATCAATATAATCCTGACCTTTATCTTTTCGTTGTGAAGCAACTTCCTGGATGAATGTAAAAATCTTTGGTGTAAATACATACACGCCACAATTTATCAAGTAACTTACCTGCATTATAACATAACATGAAAAAGAAGAAAAGACAGAAAAAATAATAAAGGGAGGTAGAGTGCTAATTGCTAAAAATTATTGATGTAAATATTAGTACATACAAAAGTTTCAGGTTTCTCATAATTATTGATGTAAATATCCTACATAAAAATATTTGCTTATCAACAAACCTTGATAACCAAAATAGTACCCATCCCACTGTACATGTGCCCAGTTCGACTTCATATGTATGTATGCTTCATAAGGAAAATGAGTGAACTCCATGCATACCATCTTATGATTTTGAAATTAAATAACAAGTTGTACATTGTCTCCATATGCGAATTAAAATACATATATACATATATACATTATCTCCATATGATCTATCGTAATTCAATTCAATTTTTTTAACAAAATAATTTAGTGTTTTGCCACATCGAATTTATAATTTGGACAATTATGCTAGTAACATACACTCCATTTAAAGACAAAATTAAACTTAAAATCTCACTTAAAAAAGTCTAAATTTCTTACCATTTTCATTAATATATTTTTCTTTTATCCACTAGCCTATATATTGGTCATAGTTTCTTTGAATATATATATATATATACACACACACGCACGCACACACACACCTTACAATTATTGGCATTAAAATCAGGAACAAATAAAAAAAATGTAACCATTAAATTTCAAAGCAATTACACCTGATTAAAATATGAGTAAAGACTCTTTTTTGAAGCTAACGGAAAGAGTTGACAATGTCACAACAATCTAGGTTTGGGTAAGTGCTACAATAATAAAAGAAATGACAAAGAATGGATGCAGGGATCAAACATTTGGCTGAGTGTTCTAATTCGGCCAAGACAAGAACAACAAACCCAGAATCTCAATTTGGATCTCAATTTACACTCGGCTACGTGATTTCGTTAGCGATAATCCAAATTGAATTATGTGTTCCTAGTATACCTAATAAACATCTAAATTGCTATTTATGGTAAAATAATAAATTTATTACCTTATCAGAGCTAATGAAATGGAATCTTTTCACTACTTTTAGATAACTTGCTGAAGCCTGCTGATTTGATACCTGCACATGCAAAAAGGTGAAAAAAAGAAAACGAAATTTAAATAATTTATACTTTATATTATCCAACTAAATAATCAACTGATGATGTTTTGACCTTGTGTAGACAGTGTCCCTCTTTCTTAGAAACAACAATTTCCTACAAAAAAATAAAGAAAAAGAAAAATGAGTGCTTAGATTTTCAGGCAATTCAAAAACAGCCACTAAGAGTTAAGCTAAAATAAAATAAACACAAAGCAAGGCAAATAAAATAGATTTATCTAACATCTTTAAACTAATTCATCTTTAATAACAACAACTAATTATATCTTTAAACTAATTCACCTAACATAATAGCAACAACATCAATTATAATTTTTTAATTCAATAAATTCACATGCTTTGCAAAAATTCACCTAATCGTAATGATGATCATTAGTGGCTGATGATTTTAGAGTCCATAAACATCAGATTCTAGCAAACCACCTAGACAGAGTGAGGATTCTGTTCCATGAATAGCACATCAATGGTCACAATTTCACACAGATTTATGTAAGAAATTAAAAATTGCTCCATTAGCATTTTGGTCATCCGGGAATAAATAAAATAGTGTCCTAGAATTACAGTCATCTGAATTTACAGTTGACCTTGAATTAAAATAGTATGGACTAAGCTATAGGAAAGGCTGACCTAATTTGCATTAAATCAAGTACATAATTTTACAATTATAAAGATTTGAGTGATAACATTAAATTCTTTATAGGTTCAATTCATCTTTTGAAAGAATAATGAAGAGAAGAAAAAATCCATTCAGAAATCAAAATGAAATTGAGTAGAAATTGCAGAAATCCTGCAAAAGACAGAATGTCTTCAACAAGCATATAAGAAGAGAACCAATTATAAAATAAGAGTCTCCAGTTTTACTAAGTGGAGGCGGAGATCACTGGCAATTCAAAGACCATATACGAAGAGAACCAGTTTTACTCAAATATTACCAATCAAATACAATGATAACATGAAACAAATCTCAAACAAGTCAATATGCTAAATATCAGTTATCAACATAGAACACCCCATGATTTTTGAGAATATTCCTCCCAAATCTTCCTCAAATACGACCATGAGACTTTGACGAAAAGCTCTACGTGTAATGAGCTGATACTCTAAAAGAACTTGTGCCAATCTGTAGTAGTCAAAAGAAAAATAAAAGATATGGTCCTCATTTTTTTTACTGCTGTTGTTACCATACATCACTATAATCTATTTCTAGTATCCTAATATTGTATTTCTAGGAAGAAATAAATAGAATGATAAAAGTATGCAACTTGCATAAATATTTTGATACCTTAATTTCTGATGACAAACTGTCAGTGAATGGTTACTCAATCATTGGAGAAACACCTTAGAAGAAACACAGAATTATAGCCCGAACGCAAAGAGACCAATAGAGGTAGGAAATCATAAACACAAAAGAAGACAAAAATAGTAGCCCTAAGACAACAACAACCCTCATAGAATAAAACAAAAACTGCCCCTTACAATAGAAATAACATGATTGGCAAACTTCAATAGCACTAAAACATAATCCTAGTCTAAAAGATAAATATCTAAATATATATCCAAGGCACAATATGGGACAATAACTCATTACATATATTACACAATTACTATAGTTATTACTACTATTATTAGAAAAAATTAATTGTTAAGGATATATATATATATATATATATATATATATATATATATATAAGTTAAGAATAAAGAAATTAGACTTAGAGCGACCTAAGGGGGCAAATGAAAGTGATACAGACTGATCTTTATCATATACTAAAAAAAGAAAAAGAAGAATTGAATGCTCTAAATTCTCAATTTTGATTGTTTATTTTTTATTCATTTTGCACTCAACGTTAATATCTTCAACATGTTTATAATATTAATGATCAAACTTATGGAGCCACTACAATTTTGTACCACCAAGCAGTCAAAACAACCAGCAAGTTAGAGAAAGGACCAATTCGAAAAGAATCCCTAAGCAAAATCCAAACTGAAATAAACTTCATCAATAAGCCAGGGCATAGAAAAAATGGTTATCAATCCCAAATCAAAACATGCAACCATGCCACAGGTTCATCAAACACTAGTTGCGGATTTCCTCTTAATTAGATTTGTTTTAATTATTGTTAAAGCTTATAAAAAAAATTACTCATATGAAGCTGTAATGAAAATCTTTAGTATTTTTAGGTATTATTTATGTTTAATAAAAAAGTAACATCTAATAGAGCTGCAAGTAAAAATATTCTATTTGTAATTTTTTGCAGCACTTATCCTTAACCCGGTGGAGACTAATGATGTTGGATTAAGAACATATATGTTAAGAATGGATCCAAATGTGAATCAATTCAAAGGCATACATGATACAAGTATAATAAACATATATACACACACACACACACACACGCACAACATGTAGGTGAGTTGGATTTTGTAAGAGTAGGAAATGTGTACATATACTAAAACTGATTTTGCTAGAGTAAGAAATGTGTACATAGCTTTTCACTATTCTTTGATCAAATTATTGAGATTAATATCCATCCCCACCCATTTCAAGTAATATACCAAACTTAAAATCAAGGCTAACACTCAAAATGGATCTTTATTATAATATGGAAACAAGCATCAGGATGCACAGAAAACATAAAAGCAGCATTTGCTGCCATTAACAAACCACCAACTAATAACTCTTATAATTCTTCTTTTTTTCCACAGTCCTAATAAATCTTATAGTTGAATGATGTAAATCCAATTCTCAACATGAACATCAAGTTAAGGACTCAATTATGAGATGTAACCTAAGTGCAGATTTTGGAACAATGATATTACTACAAAAGAGAATAAAAAGATAAAAACATGGTTACCTCTAATTTGACCTGAATGAGGGACGTATTCAGATATGGTTGCTGCTAGTTTGAACTTCGCAAGGGACTCACTGTAGGGCATGGAAATTTGGAAAAAATCAACCAACTGAAAAAATTGAAATATCATTGCTAAATAACCAAAACCCAGGAAATCGAACACAACAGAACCCATAAATTCTAGATATGGGTTTCCGAAAAAGATTGATTTCAGCATCTATAATTATAAATGAATTTCAAAAGAGAATTTTTCTTTTCTATTTTTTTTGGAGAAACCATTGAAGAATATATCAAATTACTCACCAATGTAAGGATCAGGATGCCCAATCAAACCACAGCAAATTGTAGTCTAAGAATTAGACATGATCAAACTTACAATAAACAAAAAAAACATAATAATCAAAACCCTAGATATTTCCTAAGGGAGACCATGACATTATACCTCCTCAACATGGTGTGCATCTCCAAGCATGAAAATCTTCATTTTAGGACGAGGGAGGTGGGGTAATTTCACAGAGCCGCTTAACTGTTTATCCTTCTGGGGATCATAGTTCCTCAGTCCAATTTGAAGCTCAATTGTCTCAGTGAAATTACGAGTCTTTTCTTTAGAAGCAGCCATAATTGTAGTGATTATCTCTTTCAATGCATCACTCTGAAGCTTACTGCAGTAGAGGAAATAACCTAACACTCAGCAAAAAATATAAATAAATCAAACCCCACAATAAAACCAATCAGGAATAAAAATTAACTACAAACCACCTCAACAATAGAGCTCTAGATCAACAGACAATAAAGGTAGCAAAAAATACTAATGAGCTAACATACCATCAACCAGTTTTAATTAAAAAAAAACTAATCATCTACGAAATGGAAGAAATATTACACTAATTAGTCACACATCGAGCATATTATAGATTCATACAAGTAGCGAGAAGAGATGAGAGACGATTACTAACTAGAGAAAATGAAGAAACCCTAGTAAGAGGGCGGTGAAGTGACTAAAGGTTGAAATTTATATAAAGCTAAGCTCATAAACCCTAGCGCTAGCTAATTTTTACTTTGGGCTGGACTTGATTGAATTGATTATGTTTGTGGGCCTTCTGTGTTCCTATTAGGCCTATAAAATTAAATTTGATTTAATTTATCATAATTTTCACTTATTAATATCCTATGGTTTATAATTTACCATTTTATATTTTAAATATTTTTTCCGATTTAAGTTGATAAAAAAAGGTTTGTAATATTTAGTAAAGGTAGCAAACAGGTTGAATCATAAAATGAATAATAATTTACGAATTTCAATCTGATTAAATCGAAAAATAATTTAAATAAGTTTTTATTAAATGGATAATAAATCAGTACAATAATAAATATATCAAGTTTTATGATTTTTTTATAAAAATCATTACAAATAAAAATTTTATGCGTGTATTATTTATAAAATTTTTTTATATTCATATTATAAACAAAAAATAATGGCATCACATATAATTATATAATTAAAGAATTACAAACGGATTATTTACAATTTGATGAGGTCATATTCACAAGTTATTATTATTATACTCAAATCTACAAATAGTATTTTTATTATAAAATTTATGGTATGATCATTAACATGTTTCACATATTGTTAAATAAAGTACGAGATTATACGTATTCGTAACAATTAGGCCGTACATTTTCGTAACAATTATTATTATCTGTATTGAAAGTCAATTTACAAGTTAGATCTGCATTTATTATACCCAAATCTACAGATAGTAAATCGGGTTCTTGTCAAAGTTCAATGATGGATATAAACTCACTTGCTTAAAATAAGAATCATGGAGGAATTGAAGTGGTAAAGCATTAGAAGAATATCTCATATATTTATGGTTGAATTTTGAATACTAACCCACCTATGTAACATAAAAACTAATAAGAGTAAAGTTTATAAATTCAAATTATCACTTTAAAATTTTGAAATTATGCAAACAAATCAATCCTAGAACCAGTATCAAAATATTATACACCCGTATGAAAAGTGCTCTCATATGATTTCAAATTTTTGGGACGTTACAAATAAATTTGAATAAAAATAATTTAATTATAGAACTAGACATTTCAATTATTAAAAACTGAAGTTAATTCAATTAATTAATTCTTATTCAATTAAATAATAAATTAAGCTTAAAATCATATACGCATTAAATTGAAATGGTGGAGAGAGGTGAGGAGAGAGAAATTAAGCTTAAAATTACTTGAAACTATACATAAATCATGTGAGTGAAATTAAAAAAAAATATTTTTTAATTTATTTGCGACGGATTAGCGACTAAATATTTCTGTCGCTAATTGTTTTACTGTAACAAATTACTATTAGCAACATATCAATTTTTGTCGCTAAATTTTCACAAAAAATGCGCTATATTTTTCCTCCAAAATTAGCGACTAAAATGCTCGTCGCTAAATTTTCTGGAACTTATTTCATTAATAAAAAATTATAAATTTTAACGACGAAAATATTTGTCGCTAATCCCTCGCAAAATAAGGTGTGTATACTTCCTGCCAATAATTAGCGACTGTTTATTCATTCCGTTGCTATTTCGTCACAAAAAAATAGAAAAAATCTTTCCCACGACAGAATTGTAAAATAGTCGCGAATCCGTCGCAAAATTTGCGACGAAAATAATGCCATCGCTAATTTTAGTCGCTAATTGGCAGTTTTTTTGTAGTGTTAATTCAGTACACTAACATCTTAACCTCATGAATTGAATGACGAAAACACAGTAAACCTAAAAAAACTCAAAGAACATTTATTAAACTATAAAAATCTACAAAATTAAACTAAAGATAGGATAGCAAATCATTAAAAATAACACACAAAACACAAGAACTCAACATATAAAAAATGATAGAAATTTAAAGAGAAGGGTTAGAAAAGTTATGGTTTATTGAGTCTTAGCTTGACTCATGTTACTCTATAAAGATAGAGCTTGTGATCCAAATAATGGTCTCTCCAGACTTTTTTGCTCATTTTCTCCCATCAGTAGGAGAAACTTGTCAAAATTCACCACGACTAAAAATTTTTATGTCTTCAATAAAGTATGACTCCACCATGGGTTCTTGAAACAGAAACTCTATTGGCTCTTTTAGCCTTAATAAATTATTCAAGTGGACTAAACACAATGCCTCCACCTGAGACTTGAACACTTCTTCCTCCTTTGGTGAAAAATTCTTCACAAAAGATTGAAGTTTATTTTCAAAATTGTAGGACTTGTCTTTACTAATAAGTTGTTCCTTTTCTTCTACATACACCTTAAACTTAAATTCTTTTTTGTCCACCATTAATGCATGACTTAATTCCTCCTCGTTACCACCATCACCTTAAATTTGTATAAAAACACTCAAGAGTTCCAGTTTGGACTCTAACTTTTTAATTCCTATTTCTTGAATTCTCAATAAACTCTTTTGACTCTTAATCTCCTCTTCTTGATCCTTTAACTTCTCCTCTTGAAATTTAAATATAGCCTTCCACTCTTCCTTTTTAGCCTTAAATTGTTTTTCCTTTCTTGCAAGCAAATCTAGAAGACTTTAAACTTTTGAAGTGGTGCACTCTTGTGACACTTATGGAGAATAAGAATATTTAAGTGATGGTGTATAAGCAATCGATGAATGTGTATGCAAGAGTTGTAATTCTTGCATTTTTCTCTTTAAATCAGTCATTTGCTCTCTCAAAAGGAACAATTCAAAATCTTAGACATCACCTCGCATCATTTTGAAAAGGCCTCAAAATCTTCTTGCAAAGATAATCACCAAATAGAAAACAAATAAAAATAAAAATCTCAAACTAACTCAACTAAATATATTAAACAAACAACATCGTTGATCCTTGGCAACAATACCAAAAACTTGACAAGAGTTTAGGAAGTGTATTAGATCAGCTAAGTAATATAGGGGGAATATATTTAAGATCACAAGAATATCGAATCCAAGGAAAAAGGGATTGCTAAGTAAAATATCTATAAATGAGAGGAATTAATCTGAGATGATCCCTAAGTTTGAATTGAAGGGAGTTCTAAGCTAGATAGGAAATTAAATCTAAGAATTAATAAATAAATTAAAACAATGTCATCAAGGAAATCAACAAAATTAAAACTACAAAGAAAATAGTGTAAATGCAGTATTTACAATACACTAAGAATCAAACCTAAAAATTAGTGTAAGTATAGAATTAATCACAAAGAAAATAGAAGAAAAAATGAAAATATTCATTAAACTCCAATATAAATATGGTATAAGAATTCCTAAGTAAGAAGAACTACTCTAACATCAAGAATATAATCATTAAAATACAAAGATGAAGCTCAGAATACACCCTTGATGAAGAGAAAATGAAACTTGAAGTTCTTTTTTCTTCAACCTTGAATCTTCAAATTAAATCTCGACTAAAAAGAGAAAATAAAACCCTAATCTACAGTGCCCAAAAGAAGGAACAAACCCTAAAAAATACCTATCAAAATCTATCCTCCTTTGTATCGAAACACTAATGGACTTTATATAGTAGAAGTCTACTGCCATAAGGAGTCCTTGAAGCTATCAAACTTCTAAAGTCATAATTACTGCTAAATCAACATTGTAGGACCGAAAAACAATCCCTTATGACTATATAATTCTACCTTATGCTTTAACTGGTCCTATAGAAATGTTAATCAATCCCGTAGGACTCTTGAACGGTCTCGTAGAACTATTGAATGGTCCTGTAGGACTACTTGCTACTAGAACTCATAAGAAGAGCTTTCTATGACCCTAAGGGATTGTTTCAGTCCCATAGGACTGATTGTATCTTTTTAACTTCAAATCCTACAAAAACCAAACAGACTAACATTAAATACTATAATTCTTCAGCACACAAACTTTAAACATAAAAGCATATAAATTAACACTAGTGAACTTCAAAACACACCTAAAAATACATAAAAACTTAGGTATAATTCAGAACTATTAAGAATTAAGAAGTACAGTGGATAAAAATGGAGATGGTGAATAATGTACTTTCATAGAGTCCATCAATTTAAATCCCATATGTTTTCAATTGATTTTTACATAACAGTGAATGAAAATAATAATAAAACACATGGAATAAATAAGAAACAAGATTGAATCACACAAATCAAAAAACAAATTAAACATAAATCTAGAATTAATAGTACAAAAATTTCTTTGGAGGCTTAAGAATATTACCCTCAAAATTTTTATCTCCAAAGTCCAGAGAATTCAGATCACAAGTGCTCTCTTTCCTTGCTCCCTTTCTTGATTTTCTTGCTGGAAAATAACGAGAATAGTTTTTTTTTTGTGTGTGTGAGATTGCTATATATGTGCTCTTTATATGTGTGTTCTTTTCTCTTGTTCTCTTCTCTTCTCTCGTGCTCTCTCTTTTGTTCTCCCTAATTGCCACTCTGTCCCCGATCATTTATTCTGCCTTTATCTTTTTTCTAATCTAAGATCCAACCCCTTTTATTTTCTTTCTTTTTTTCCCTAGTCTGCTTTAGGGTTTTTAACTCTTTTTCTATTGATTTAAAATGTTGACCCCCCTCTTCAACCATAAATTCTTTTTCTTTCATATCCTTTCTTTCGCGCCTTGCCTTCCCTTTATTTATTTATTTATTTATTATTATTATTTTATTATATTTTCTTTAATTTTCTGTTATATCATTTATTTTTGATTTTGTAGATATCCTTTTTTTATTTATCTAATTTCTCTTCATAATTATCCTAACACATCTATTTTACATTTATTTTAATTAATTAATTAATATTCTCTCTTTTTTTTTCTTTTTATCTTTTTTAATATTCATAATTTTTTTATTTAATTTAATTTTAAAAAATAGAAGCCCGAAGATAAGACCTGTTTTTTAAGGCAACAAAAATTTTGAAGGAGAGTTGTCAAAAAATCATTTTTAAATCAAATTTCCTTTTAAAAACACGAAAATCGAAGAGAGAGCCTCGTCCTTTTTTGGAGAAACATAATCTTTATCGGATATCCTTGATTAGAAGTCACCTCAGGGCCCAATGTCTACACATTACTTTTAAAACAATGACTATAAATGCTTGTTATGGTAATGACCCTTCTCAAAGAGGTATATAATTGGTTGAAATCAGGACATCCCTCAAAATACACCAGCTTCATTAATTGCTAATTTAAGATGATTATGTATAACATTAGTTCATAACAAATGTTTTAAAACACATATGTGCATGATGAGCATATCTGTATCATACTTACATGTAACATACATCTCATACACATAATAAAAGAAAATTTTTATATGCTTGTATATTTCATCACATATAGTATGCATCCTTACATGTGTATATGTTTACCTTCTAACATGCATCATGCATCCTAGCATTATTGCATAAATACATACAATCATTTTCATGTGCATCCATGCATCATCAATATGTGCACTATGTAAGACATAAAAGGCATTAAAGGTACATCTGCATAAATAGTGGTGTGTGTTCATCTTACACACATGCTAAGAATAATATAATCTCATTTTAGGAAAACTTTTTAGAAAAATTCATGCTTGAAAAATTTTTAACGTTTTCTAAAAGTGTTATACTAGGGAAAATTAAAAAAAAACATAAAAAAGCATTAAATTTTGGGTATGAGACTTTTAAAAATATGAAATGTTTATTAGAATGGCCATTGGATGCTTAAAACACACAATGGATTAAGAACTAGCTTCAATAAACATTAGATGCATTTAATCAACTATTGCTCCACAAAGTTCTTGAGCTTAATTAATCGAAAAAGGCAAGCTTACAAGCTTTTTCAAGCTTGTATCCCTTAATGCATTCGAGGAGTGGGTAAATTAAAAAAATAAAGTACAAAGGCAAGAGCTTACAACTTTAATAGATTGATGTCATAAGTTGAATTCCATGAGTATTCTTATAAAAACCTATTCTTAAAAATGAAAAAAAGAGAAAAAGAAGAAAAAAAAAGAACAACAAAATGAAGAAAGAAAAATCACATAACAAAAAGAAAAGAAAAAGAGAAAAAAGAAGAAAAAGGGGGAAATAAAAAAGAGAGAGAATAAGAAAAAGAAAGGTCATATTTAATACAATGCTAACATGTTGTTAACCCTATGCAAGAAGCAACCTTAGCATAAACATTATATGCTTGCTAAACCATTGTAACATCAAAATTAACAAGCTTTGCCAATGTAGGGGGCATGCTAATAAACTTTTTAAGATTATACACTGATATTATCAAACTCTAAGAATTAGTTTAGTCTCATGACCACTTATCACTAGGATGCTAACTCCATTATAGAGAGCAAGCTATTAGGCTTATGTTCACTAAATCACCCTAAAAGTAGGACAATCTTTGCTCACCCTCAAATGTGAAACAATCTTTGCCCACTGATGTTAGGGCCAATTAAGTTATATTACTTATGTGAATCATAAGATCTCAGAAGCATCAAGTCCTCTCAAGAGGCAAGGGAAAGTCTTTTAAAAGCATCAAGTCATCTCAAGAGGCAAGGGAAAGTCTCTTCGAAGCATAAAGTCCCATTAAGAGGCAAGAAAAAGTCTTTTCAGAGCATAAATTGCTCTCAAAAGGCAAGGAAAAGTCTCTTTAGAGCATCAAGTGCTCTTAAAAGGGAAGGAAAAGTCACTCAAAAGCATTAAGACCTCTTAAGAGTCAAGGGAAAGTCTCTCTAGAGCATCAAGTCCTCTTAAAAGACAAGGAAAAGTCTCTCAAGAGCATCAAGTCCTCTCAAAAGGCAAGGGAAACCCTTTCTAAAACATTAAGTCCTCTTAAGAGACAAGAAAAAGTCTCAAGAGCATCAAGTCCTCTCAAGAGGCAAGGGAAACCCTCTCTAGAGTATTAAGTCCTCTCAAAAGGCAAGGAAAAGTCCTTTAGGAGCATGAAGTCCTCTCAAAAGGCAAGTAAAAGTATCTTATAAGACTTAAGTCCTTTTAAGAGGCAAGGAAAAGTCTCTACAAAGCATTAAATCCAATCAAAAGGCAAGGGAAAGTCTATCCAAAGCATCAAGTCCTCTTAAAAGGCATAAAAAAGTCTCTATGCAACATCAAACTCTCTTAATAGGCAATAAAAAGCCCTTTTAAAGCATCAAGTCCTCTCAATAGGTAAGAAAAAGTCTCTCCAAAGTATCAAGTCCTCTCAAAAGGCATTAAGTTTGCAAGGCTCCATCACAAGCAGTTGAAGTTAGTCTGTAAGGTGTAATCATGACATATTGTAAGGTTTTATCTTAAGCTAGACTATAGTTTGCAAGGGACAACTATAATGGTTCAAAGTCTCCTTAAGGAGCATTCATAATTGCAAGGCATAGTGTGTTAGTGTAAGCCCTAGCCCTAATACGTTATTATAAAGCATTTAAGTTAATAAATTAGGCATTTGTTTTATCCATTGTATTCCTGTGCATATCATATGATAGAACTATCCAAGAATGTTTTTTCAGTTTAAGTTATCATGTGTGAGGCACATGGTTGTAAGACCTTAAAACAAATTGAGACTTCATTCTAAATATCCCTAGTCGGTCATTATTATGGGAATAACAAATGAATTAAGACTAGTATGCTCTCTCTGATAAGTTGAGTTTTATCTTACAGATCATATGGACTAAAGTGTCAATAAGAGATCATAGATACATGTTTAAAACATGGTATCTGGATTCGATCCGTTCATGAGACCATTACATGGTATAAGTCATAACTGTTTCTCATGTGCAAGTTTTGCATCGGAGTTCTTAGACCTAAAGTCTCTATGAAACTCTTTATAAATTACTATGTACTTTGACATACACCTAACGTACTCGTAATAGAGTGTCAAGTATGGGTATGCATTGATTCATGTTAGAGAGCATGAGAGAAGTAAAGGGATTTGAAATACACTTTTTTTCATGAATTCCTAACATTTTTTTCATAGCTTCGGAAGCAATGAGATACATTCAGAAAGCAACCAGAGAACATTTGAGAGCAATAAGTAAAATAGGAGGTTACCCAATTAGATTGAGGTTCAATTCAGTTAAATGACACGTATAATAGACTAAAATTAATTAAATGACCCAACTGGATTGAAATCAACTTTTTTGGGTAGATACGCTATCTAGGGTAACCAGCTGGATTAAGGTTCAATGTCATCGGGTGACCTCCATTCTGTATTGAAAATGAAAAAGTAACCTCGCTCTATTGAAATCAATTCAGCAGGGTTACTTGTGTTTTGGGTAGGCAAAATGCGTACCAGTTGGCTATATTAAGTCCTAATCCAACTGGCTTGATTGAAGTTTTTGGTTTTCTATATAACATTTCCTTGAACTAATATGTAATGCTTATTACACATCTAAGCATGATTCCATCAATTGACCTATGAACATAAAATTCCATCATGGATCAAAGTTCCATAATCATAAAACTCATTTATTTAGATGATTCATCATAAGATTAATATATTAAATGCCACTCCATTCTAAAAATAGGATAATAACATAACAAAGTTTGCCTTTAACTTGTTTTAAGCTTAATTTCCCTAACCCCAACTTACTCCCTGCTTAAGAATTAAAGACTTTAGCATCTTTTGAAAAGATTATAGTTTCAAATAAATTTATAAATCAAATAACCAGCCATGCATAATAATTTTCCATAGATCCTTTAGACCTTGTAATAAAATCCTATCAACATCTATTCCTGCCAAAGTACTCCTATATATATTCATTATAAAACCATTCTTCAACCCCTTACGTTACAGCCAAGAAAAAGGAAATTCTAACAATTTCATAATTTTAACATAATTAATGTAACCTTCCCCTTACCTTTTGGAAATTTATAAGTCCTAGCTCAAATCGTCTCCTTGCCTTTGCTTTTCCCTTACTCTTCAACTAGTACTAGAAAACCATTTTTAGTTAATCCTTTGGAATGTACATGTATAAACTAAACTTTGAATAGCCAAAAGATGAATTATATAAGATGAGGGTTTTATTTGATTTGCATATCTCACCTACCTGAATCACTTGAATTTTCCCCAAACTCGCTCTCTCTCAAACCCAGTAAGAAGAACATAAATCATCTAATAAATTGAAGAAGAGAAAGAAGAAGAAAATAAAAAAGGTTGAGGGGAGAGAAAGAACTAGCCTCACTCCACATGGGAATAGTTTTTTGCATCATAGATTAGGCACCTTTTAGATTCTCTTAATTGGTCAATCTCCTATTGGTTACTTTCGTAAATCTTTTAAAAATCTATCTTTAATCTCTCCTTAAGTTTTTTAATTACCATTTGAAATGCAAGATTACCTCCTACTTCATTTTAAGCCCTAAACAAAATATGTACATGATTTTAAAACTTAAATCTCATACTTTATATCCAAAACAAATACATAAATTCCGATTACATCCCTAATCACTACTTAGGACACAAAAACACTGAATTTCCAACGAACAAGATTAATACACATCCCGATTCTACCAAGGTATTATTTAGGGCCCTACATTTGTCTCCCTCTCAAAAGAATTTTGTCCCTGAAATTTATACAAGAGGTAAACAATTGCGGATACTAGGATGTCACAGTGGCTTCAGGTTCCCACGTGGCCTTTTCCATTCCATGATGGTTCCAAATAAATTTTATTAATGGGATTTTCTTATTCCGGAGTTGTTTTACTTCCCTAGCTAAAATAGCTTTCAGCTTTTCTTCATACGAGAAATCTAGTTGTACCTAATTATCTTGGATTGGAATTTATGGGATTCATATGACTGGTATCTTTTCAACATGGATACATGAAATACATCATGTAATTTGGCTAACTCCACTGGAAGAGCTAACTTATAAGCCACAAGTTCGATCCTTTTTATCACTTCATATGGTCTTATATAACTCAGACTAAGTATTCCTTTCATTCACAAATGTAGAAACTTTTTCCTAGGTGACACCTTTAAGAAGATCTTATCTTTTATGTAGAGTTAATTATCTTTCCTTTTTCAATTCCCATTTGATCTTTGATTATCTTGAGTAGCTTTAAGCTTTTGTTAGATTATGTAGACTGTGTTTCCTAAGTATCTATCGAAAATTTTGGTCCAACCATTTTACTTTCCCCTAACTCAACCCAACATAGCAGAGTCTGACACTTCCTACTATATAATGCCTCATAGGGTGCCTTGTCAATACTAGTTTGGTGCCTATTATTATAGGTGAACTCCATCAATGGTAGGTATTTATCCTAACTACCAAGAAATTCTAGTACACAACCCTATAGCATATCTTTCAAAACTTGAATTACTCTTTCAAATTATCCATACGTTTGAGGATGGAAAGCGGTACTAAAACTAAGTCGAGTACCCAACGCTACTTGTAAACATTTCTAAAATCTCAAAGTAAATAAAGGATCATGATAAAAAATTATAAAGAGTGGCACTTTATGCAATCTATCTATTTCCTTCACATAAAGTTTTGTTAACTAATCCATCGAATAATCAAGCTTGACCAGTAGAAAATAGGCTGATTTAGTGAACCTATCCGTGATTACCAAAACCATATCATGTAAGGCCCCTAACATGACCCTAATCTAATTTGCATATTTGAATGGGATTTTTATTTGATTAAGATTAAATTAAATGAGGAATTTGTATAAGTATGGGTCAAGAGGGGGTAAATTATCATGATTTTATGTTTTGCATGAAAATAAAATTTTAAAGCATGGTTTAATGATAATTAAGGGTGCAATTGAAGTAAAATGTGTTAAGTTGGGGTCAATGTATTGTTTTGGAAACTCAAAGGTCAAATGTGGATAGAAATTATTATTTAAAGGTCAATTTGAGAGAAGAAATAAATGGATAGGTTAATGTTTGAAAGGAATTAAATGGATAGGTTAAAGTTTAACATGCAAAGATTTGCTAGGTTATTGTGTAGCATGCAAAAGGTTAAATGAATAAAGGGGGAATTATCCTTTGCTATTATAAAAAGCCGACTTTGAAGAGAGAGAAGAAAGAATGGAACAACATTTCTTCAAGAAAAACACAGAAATGTTTCTTTCTCTCTCTTTTATGATTCAAAGTTGATACCTTAAGTAATCTTGAAGATGAAATTATGCATGTTGGTTAATCAAGAGTATAATGCATTAAACTTAAGGTAATTAAACTGTTAATTGGACCCTTCATCATCTTCTTCTTCTTCTTTTCATTTTGACTGAAAAGAACGTTAACAGTGCTGGAAACTTGTATGTCATTCTTTTTGTGAAGGAGAAGAGGAAGTAAGGAAGAGCAAAGGAAAGGGTATTGCTAGAGGTTGAAGACTTTGGGTTTGTCAGCCAAGGTATGGGAAATTAAGCTATTCATATTGCATATGAAATTGATTGTTGGAACTAGGTAGGATTTATAGAATTCAAAGTTACGTTTTGCTAAATTTTATCGATGTCAGGTTGAAGAAGACTGTCCTTGCCGAGTCGTGAATGACTTCACGAGTCGTGAACTTTTGTTCGACTCGTGAAGCTCTTCATGAGTCGTGCATCTTCTTCAAATGTTGGGTCACTCGTGAAGCTCTTCACGAGTCGTGAACATTAGTCCAACTCATGAAGCTCTTCACAAGTTGTGAAGTATAGTTTTTCTTCTCCACCCGTGAAACTCTTCACGAGATGTGAGTTTTGGCCTTATAACCTTCACTCGTGAACCTCTTAACGAGTCGAACATACCGTCACGACTGAATGACCTGTCTGGAATGTTTTGCTCATAAGTTGAGTTATAGAACAACAAATTGAATGATTCTTTATGCATTGGAAAATAGACTTCTCTACCTATATTTCATGTGAAGTAACCTAGACTTGAATCTGCCTTTAAGTACATGGAATTTAAGATTGAATCCTGACTAGTTCCCTAGACTGCACATAGAAATAGAATTCATAATAATGGGCATATCTTTTTGTAGAGAGGTTGAAATGTTACAAAATGAAATTATAGAAAAATTATAGACATGAAATTCTAACATTGATGAAGAAATTCTGGTTTAAATCCTTCTAAATTTTACATTATAATTTGTTCTAAATGACAGTCCACACGATTTGGTTTTTAAAATAACCTGTAGTACTTTTCAAATAACTCAAGCTATAGGTCAGATATGGAGATGAATTTTGATGCTCTGAAAACTAGACACATAGGGGGATAAAATTGTAGAAGATCATCTTGACTAAAAATGACTTTTTCCTTTCCAAGTGTGGCTCACAATTTAAGTTTGGTATGCTGCCCTATACAGATTATTGATGCACTTGACTTTATGACTACTAATTAAATTGAGAAAAATAGTTGTTTTTATGATAGTAAAATAGAATTGGACAGGGCATGTAATATGACTATCGATGAAAGAATTATATGCATACATGTACATTCCTTGTGTATATGAATAAAGATTAATGATGAAATACCTAACCTATACATGTAATTAAACTTGTACATGATTGTCATATGCCTAATTGATGTGTACATATGTAATCCTATGACATGAAAGTGCACATGATCTAAATGATGATAAATACACACACACACACACGCACACACACACACACACACATATATATATATATGTAAACATGCTTATAGGAATAAGCATACTATGAGCGAATGTACCCACAGGTATGTACATTTACGATTATGTACATGAATGTATGAGCATGTAAATGCCCTATGAGATAGAAGATATTGTAGCATGACTATGAACATGTGAGACACTTAATGAGAACATGATCAAGTATATGATATGACGATTATATGTCATGCCTATATGTCACGATGCAAACTTATAGTCACATGAAATGGATGAGCTCATTGTGTAATTTGGCTTATGAAATGTGCATATATCTGTTTATGCACCAGAGAACTTATAGTTTTACAAGACTCTATATATGTACAAACAGTATACTATGAATACAGTCTTAATATGTGAATTAAACACGAATATATTTCTTCCTGCGATAGAGTTTTAGATGTGGATAGATAGGCACCTATAGGGAAATTGCAGCTACCATAGTTTGGCCCAATTGGGTCCGTAGTATATATGATCCCGTTTGGATCATGATCAGCCTTGTTTAGGTTGATAGGCGACCCCGTTTGGGTCTGCTTGACCGGTCTATAGGACAGTTTGACCCCATTTGGGTCTATAGATCTGATATCTTTAGATATCCTTCTTCTTGATACCGATGTGTATCCATAGTTCTCGTTATCCACAGATAAAGCTAAGGCAGGCTAAACGTTATTCATAGTATTGATCAAAAATTAAACAGTTAAAGTTATTCGACAAAAGATATATATTGTGGATTACATTGTTGTTTGCCCACAGGTATTATGTTTCATTTGAATATGTTTACATGGGAAATTGCTGTCCATATTTATTATGAATATGAGAATATTTGTTACTCTTGTGGATAAAATGTTTAGGTACATGAGAATATGTTTTATGCTTTAAAGTATTTGTTGTTAATGACATGATATGTTGTACATGTTATTTATTATACACATTGTATGTATATTTTGATGACCGTTGTGAGTGGTCATCCATCTATAGATATTCCTCACTAAGCTTTATAGCTTAGCATGGGTTATTCAGCCGTGTAGGTACTGTTACCAAGACTTTTGCTTAAGGACGATCTCTGTATCAGGAAGGGCCAACTACCGACTGTTAATCTTGATGTAGGATGTATTTGTAATAGTATTATCATATGTTTTGCTTTATGGCCAGTTATGTTATAAGATGTATATAACTTATGAGAAATGATGTAACTCACACGTAGTAAAACTAAGAAGAGTATGCATGCATGTGATATACATAAGTAATATTCATATAGTATAGTATGCATGATACTAAGTATGAAATGCAATACAGGAATAGACTAGTAGCATATACATAAGTATATGAACCGTATGACATGATTAAGGGCAAAATGATAGTTAAACAAATATATTGCATATGCATGATTAATAGTAATCAAATTATCAGTTAAATAGGGTTTTGCTTAGAGGGTGCTACAATTTGTGGTATTAGAGCCTAGGTTTAGCCTTTTCTGGGTAAAAATGAACCTAGGATTCTATAGTATGATATAGTGTTTTGTTGGCCTGATGCAAAAGTCCCTGTTTTCTTATAGATCAAAGATGGAGAGCTCTCAGGATGCTTTTGAGGAATCGGCTGAAAGTAACAGGCCGGTTAGAACCAATCCCTTCAATCCTGTATCTTCATCATCCAATCCAAATGAGGTTCCAGCAGCCATCCCTACATAGGCATTGTTAAAGATATCACAGGATATGGCTTAAATTCTTCAAAGGATGACTGCACCTAAAGCTCCAATATTTGAAATTAAAAAGCATGGTGCTGAAGAGTTTTTAGGCAGTAATCTGGAACAATCTAAGGAAGCTGAATTTTGGCTGGAAAAGCTAGAGAAAATTTTTGATGAAATCCACTGTCCAGTGGGTCATAAGGCATCTTGTGTTGTGTCTTTATTATAGGGGGCTGCTTATGATTGGTGGAAGTTAGTATTAAAGCAACCCCAGTTACCAGATCCTCTTACATGGGAATTTTTCATAGCTAAATTCAAGAAAAAGTATGTTACTGAGGCGTACAAGCAAGAAAAGTTAAAGCAGTTTCTCAACTTAAAGCAGAGAGCTATGTTTGTGGCTAAATATGAGAAAGAATTTAGTCACTTGTGCAAATATGTTCCTGATGAGATGTTAACTGATGCTTTTAAATGTAGATAGTTTGAAGATGGGTTAAATGATCATATAAGAGAAAAGTTAATTGGATCTACATCTTTGCAAGTGGTTAACTTGACTCAACTGGTTACAACAGCCTTGCGAATTGAAAATAATGAAATTGCAAAAAGGGAGAAAGAATAGAGAAGGAGTGGGTCCAAGGGTGGATCTTTCACAGGAAAGAGGGCTAGAGTAGCTCAAGGAAATTAGCCAGTTGAGTCCGGCTATAGTTTTGCAAAAAGGGACAGGAGACAAGAATCTTCTGCAGTGTCTAAGCTGGGAAAGGGAGCTTTAGGGAAACAGAGTGGGGGATAACGTCCAGTGTGTCCCCATTGTTCTAGGCAACATTAGGATAGTTGCAGGCAATTGACTGGGGCATGTTTCAAGTGTGGTGGTACCGATCACTTCATGGCAAATTGTCCTTCGAAGAGGGATCAGGGTGTTGGATAGCAGGGCAGTAGAGGAACTTATAATGCACTATCTTCAGGTAGAGGCAGAGGAAGAGGACATGGGGGATCGAGGCATCAGGGATCCCAGTCCAGGAACATTTTTGAATCTGTTGACAGGCCCACAGCTCCAGTTGTTCCTATTCGGGCTTATGCAATGAAAGCTAGAGAGGATCAGAGTGCTCCAGAAGTTATAGCTGGTATTTTCTCTCTCTTTGATTCTGATATGCATGCACTAATTGATCCCGATTCCACTCATTCTTATATTTGCACTGGGGATATGGGTAGAAATGAGTCTACTGTACATGAACTGGAATATGATATATGTGTAACCAACACTTTAGGTCACAGTGTTGTTGTTAATAGAGTGCATAAATAGTGTCCTATTGTAATTCAAGCGAAAGAATTTCTTGCTGATCTTATTGAATTGCCATTTCGGGAGTTTGATATTATACTGGGTATGGATTGGCTGTCTAGACATCATGTAGTGATTAATTATGAAGCTAAAACTGTAACTCTTATTGGTGCTGATGGTAAAGAAACTTTAGTTCGGGGCATTCGATCTAAATCCATAGCTAATGTAATAACAGCTATGCAAGCTAAGCGATTTTTGAGAAAAGGGTGTGAAGCTTTCTTAGCACTTGTGCTTGATTCAAGAAAAGAGATTGTGAATCTCCAAGAGATTCCAGTGGTGAAAGAATTTCCTGATGTGTTCCCCAAAGACTTACCTAGTCTTCCACCTGATAGGGATATTGAATTGTCTATAGAAATTCTACCTGGTACAGCTCCAATTTCGAAGGCACCCTACAGGATGGCTCATTTGGAATTAAAGGAACTAAAGGTTCAACTTCAGGAGTTGCTTGACAAAGGCTTCATTAGGCCTAGTGCATCACCTTGGGGTGCACCGATATTATTTGTGAAGAAAAAAGATGGGTTTTTGAGGATGTGTATAGATTACAGACAGTTAAATAAGGTAACAGTGAAAAATAAGTACCCTTTACCTAGAATTGAAGATTTATTTGATCAGTTAAAAGGTGCTGGAGTGTTTTCCTAGATTGATTTGCGAACGGGTTATTATCAACTTCGGATTAAGGATGTGGATGTTTCCAAAATAGCCTTTAGAACCCGATATGAGCATTATGAGTTTCTGGTGATGCCATTTGAGTTAACAAATGCACCGGCTGCATTTATGGATCTTATGAATAGGGTATTTAGACCCTACTTGGATCAATTTTTTGTTGTACTCATAGATGACATTTTGGTGTATTCGAGAAATGAAGCAGAACATGCTGAACACTTGAGAATTGTTTTACAGACTCTGAGGGAGAACAAGTTATATGCTAAGCTGAGCAAATGTGATTTT
This sequence comes from Excoecaria agallocha, assembly GCA_037975025.1. NCBI lineage: Eukaryota > Viridiplantae > Streptophyta > Magnoliopsida > Malpighiales > Euphorbiaceae > Excoecaria > Excoecaria agallocha. The sequence continues at coordinate 32,685,660 of CM075819.1, forward strand.
TGGCTTACGGAAGTTTCTTTCCTTGGTCATGTGGTATCTTTTGAAGGCATTAGAGTGGATCCAGCAAAAATTGAGGCTGTAGTGAATTGGAAGCCGCCTCGAAATGTGACAAAAGTGAGAAGTTTTCTAGGCTTAGCAGGTTATTACCATCATTTTGTGAAAGGCTTTTCAGTTCTAGCTGCACCACGCACTAAACTATTGAGAAAGGGCATAAAGTTTGAGTGGACTGACCGGTGTCAGGCAAGTTTTGATCAATTAAAGAAATTTTTGACAGAGGCTCCAGTTTTGACACAACTAGTTACAGGAAAGGAGTATGCTATGTATAGTGATGCTTCCAGAGTTGGCTTGGGGTGTGTGTTAATGCAAGATGGTAAAGTAATTGCCTATGCATCTAGGTAGTTGAAGCAGCATGAGCAAAACTATCCAACCCATGACCTAGAGTTAGCAGCAGTAGTGTTTGCCTTAAAAATTTGGCGACATTATTTGTATGGGGAAAAATGCAGAATCTATACAGATCACAAGAGTCCCAAATATTTGCTCACTCGAAAGGAACTTAACTTGAGGCAGTGAAGATGGTTAGAACTATTTAAAGATTATGATCGATGCTCAGAAACATGATGAAAGGTTGCAACAGATTGTGAAGTCTTTGTATGAGGGGACCCAGTCTGAGTATTCAGTGAAAGAGGATGGGGGTGTGTATTACCAGAATAGATTGTATGTTCCTGATGACAAAGAATTAAGAAGAACAGTATTGAATGAGGCTCACAATACAGTATTTACTATGCACCCTGGTGGGAATAAGATGTACCAGGATTTAAAACAATGTTATTGGTGGCCCGGCATGAAGAAATATGTGGTAGCATATGTCTCCAAATGTTTGACTTGTCAGCAGGTGAAAGTAGAGCACTAGTTACCCTCTGGTTTGTTGAATCCCATCCCGATTCCATAGTGGAAATGGGAGGATATCACCATGGACTTTGTAACAGGATTGCCCCTTACACAGAAAAAGCATGATGCAGTGTGGGTTATAGTTGATAAGCTTACTAAATCAGATTGGATGGATTACCCTATGGATAAACTGGCAGAACTTTATATAAATGAGATTGTTAGACTGCATGGCATTTCGGTGTCAATAATCTCTGATCGAGATCCGAGATTCACATCGAGATTCTGACAGAGTTTGCAACAAGCACTAGGAACTCAGCTCCGTTATAGTACAACATTCCACCCTCAGACGGATGGTCAATCTGAACGGGTTATCCAAATCTTAGAAGATATGATGAGAGGTTGTGTTTTGGATTTTGCAGGAAGTTGGATAGATATTTAGCTTTAATGGAGTTCGCTTACAATAACAGTTACCAAAGGAGCATCGAGTGGCACCTTATGAGGCCTTGTATGGCTGGAAATGTAGAACTCCTGTTTACTGGACTAAATTGTCAGAGCGCAGAGTCATTGGTCCAGACATTGTTAAAGATACAGAAGAAAGGGTACAAGTTATCAAGCAAAGATTGAAGGAAGCTAGTGATAGACAGAAGTCGTATGCTGATTTAAAAAGGAAAGACATTGAATATCAAGTGGGTGACAAAGTGTTTTTGAAAGTGTCCCCTTGGAGAAAAGTTTTGAGATTTGGGAAAAAGGGTAAATTGAGCCCGAGGTTTATCGGCCTATATGAGATTCTTCAAAGTGTTGGGCCAGTGGCATACAGGTTGGCTCTCCTTTTGGAACTAGCAAAACTCCATGATGTGTTTCATGTTTCTATGCTTCGAAGGTATCGATCAGATGAATCCCATGTGATACCAGTTCAAGATGTGCAAGTACAGTCGGATTTCACTTATGATGAAGAGTCTAAAGCAATTATGGCTAGAGAAGTTAGACAGCTCAGGAATAAGTAAATTCCACTTGTTAAAGTGCTCTGACAACATCACGATTTACAAGAAGTTACTTGGGAGCCAGAAACAGCTATGAAGGAACAACATCCTCACTTATTCAAAGCAGGTATGAATTTCGGGGACGAAATTCTTAAGGGGGAGAGAATTGTAAGGCTCCTAACATGATCCTAATCTAATTTGCATTTTTGAATGGGATTTTTATTTGATTAAGATTAAATTAAATGAGGAATTTGTATAAGTATGGGTCAAAAGGGGGTAAATTATCATGATATTATGTTTTGTATGAAAATAAAATTTTAAAGCATGGTTTAATGATAATTAAGGGTGCAATTGAAGTAAAAGGTGTTAAGTCGGGGTAAATGTATTGTTTTAGAAACTCAAGGGTCAAATGTGGATAGAAATGATTGTTTAAAGGTCAATTTGAGAGAAGGAACAAATGGATAGGTTAATGTTTGAAAGGAATTAAATGGAGAGGTTAAAGTTTAACATGCAAAGATTTGCTAGGTTATTGTGTAGCATGCAAAAGGTTAAAGGACTAAAGGTGGAATTATCCTTTGCTATTATAAAAAGCCGACTTTGAAGAGAGAGAAGAAAGAATGGAATGACATTTCTTCAAGAAAAACACAGAAATGTTTCTTTCTCTCTCTTTTATAATTCAAAGTTGATACCTTAAGTAATCTTGAAGAGGAAATTGTGCATGTTGGTTAATCAAGAGTATAATGCATTAAACTTAAGGTAATTAAACTGTTAATTGGACCCTTCATCATCTTCTTTTTCTTCGTTTCATTTTGACTGAAAAGAATGTTAACAGTGCTGGAAACTTGTATGTCATTCATTTTGTGAAGGAGAAGAGGAAGGAAGAGCAAAGAAAAGGGTATTGCTAGAGGTTGAAGACTTTGGGTTTGTCAGCTAAGGTATTGGAATTTAGGCTATTCATATTGCATGTGAAATTGATTGTTGGAACTGGGTAGGATTTACAGAATTCAAAGTTATGTTTTGCTGAATTTTATTGATGTCAGGTTGAAGAAGACTTTCCTTGCCGAGTCGTGAATGTCTTCAAGAGTTGTGAACTTTTGTTCAACTCGTGAAGCTCTTCATGAGTCGTGCATCTTCTTCCAATGATGGGTCACTCGTGAAGCTCTTCACGAGTCCTGAACATTAGTTCGACTCGTGAAGCTCTTCATAAGTCATTAAGTATAGTTTTTCTTCTCCACTCGTGAAACTCTTCATGAGACTTGAGTTTTGGCCTTATAAGCTTCACTCGTGAACCTTTTCACGAGTCGAACATATTGTCATGACTGAATGACCTGTCTGGAATGTTTTGCTCATAAGTTGAGTTATAGAATAGAAAATTGAATGATTCTTTTTGCATTGGAAAATAGACTTCTCTAACTATATTTCATGTGTAGTAACCTAGAGTTGAATATGCCTTTAAGTACATGGAATTTAAGATTGAATCCGTACTAGTTCCCTAGACTGCACACAAAAATAGAATTCACAGTAATGGGCGTATCTTTTTGTAGAGAGGTTGAAATGTTACAAAATGAAATTATAGAAAAATTAGAGACATGAAAGTCTAACTTTGATGAAGAAATGCTGGTTTAAATCCTTTTAAATTTTACATTATAATTTGTTCTAAATGACAATCCACACGATTTGGTTTTTAAAACAACTTGTAGTACTTTTCAAATAACACAAGCTATAGGTTAGATATGGAGATGAATTTTAATGCTCTGGAAACTAGACACATAGGGGGATAAAATTGTAGAAGATCATCTTGACTAAAAATGAAATTTTCCTTTCCAAGTGTGGCTCGCAAGTTAAGTCCGGTATGCTGCCCTATATATATTGTTGATGCACTTGACTTTATGACTACTAATTAAATTGAGAAAAATAGTTGTTTTTATGATAGTAAAATAGAATTGGATAGGGCATGTAATATGACTATCGATGAAAGAATTATATGCATACATGTACATTCCTTGTGTATATGAATAAAGATTAATGATGAAATACCTAACCTATACATGTAATTAAACTTGTACATGATTGTCATATGCCTAATTGATGTGTACATATGTAATCCTATGACATGAAAGTGCACATGATCTAAATGATGATAAATACACACACACACACACACACACACACACACACACACACACACACACACACACACACACACACATATATATATATATATGTAAACATGCTTATAGGAATAAGCCTACTATGAGCGAATGTACCCACAGGTATGTACATTTACGATTATATACATGAATGTATGAGCATGTAAATGCCCTATGAGATAGAAGATGTTGTAGCATGACTATGAACATGTGAGACACTTATTGAGAACATGATCTAGTATATGATATGATGATTATATGTCATGCCTATATGTGACGATGCAAACTTATAGTCACATGAAATGGATGAGCTTATTGTGTAATTTGGCTTATGAAATGTGCATATATCTGTATATGTACCAGAGAACTTATAGTTTTACAAGACTCTATATATGTACAAACAATATACTATGAATACAGTCTTAATATGTGAATTGAACACGAATATAGTTCTGCCTGCGAAAGAGTTTTAGATGTGGATAGATAGGCGCCTATAGGGAAATTGCAGCTACCATAGTTTGGCCCAATTGGGTCCATAGTATATATGATTCCATTTGGATCATGATCAGCCCTGTTTGGGTTGATAGGCGACCCCGTTTGGGTCTGCTTGACTGGTCTATAGTAAAATTTAGCCCCATTTGGGTCTATAGATTTGATATCTTCGGATATCCTTCTTCTTGATACCAATGTGTATCCATAGTTCCCGTTATCCATGGATAAAGCTAAGGCAGCCTAAACGTTATTCATAGTATTGATAAAAAATTTAACAGTTAAAGGTATTTGACTAAAGATTGATATTGTGGATTACATTGTTGGTTTGCCTACAGGTATTATGTTTCATTTGAATATGTTTACATGGGAAATTGCTGTCCATATGAATTATGAATATGAGAATATTTGTTACTCTTGTGGGTAAAATGTTTAGGTACATGAGAATATGTTTTATGCTTTAAAGTATTTGTTGTTAATGACATGATATGTTGTACATGTTATTTATTATACACATTGTATGTATATTTTGATGACCTTTGTGAGTGGTCATCCATCTATAGATATTCCCCACTAAGCTTTATAGCTTAGCACGGGTTATTCATCCATGTAGGTACTATTACCAAGACTTTTTCTTAGGGACGATCTCTGCATCAGGAAGGGCCAACTACCAACTGTTAATCTTGATGTAGGATGTATTTGTAATAGTATTATCATATGTTTTGCTTTATGGCCAGTTATGTTATAAGATGTATATAACTTATGAGAAATGCTATAACTCACAAGTAGTAAAACTAAGAAGAGTATGCATGCATGTGATATACATAAGTAATATTCATATAGTATTGTATGCATGATACTAAGTATGAAATGCAATACAGGAATAGACTAGCAGCACATACATAAGTATATGAACCGTATGACATGATTAAGGGCAAAATGATAGTTAAACAAATATATTGCATATACATGATTAATGGTAATCAAATTATCAGTTAAATAGGGTTTTGCTTAGAGGGTGCTACAAGATATGATTTTTTTTAGTAAGAGAAAGTCCTAACATGAAATCTATTGTGATATTATCCCATTTCAATAAGCCAGATAGAACTTGATTTTTTGCTTTAACCAAATGACATGTCAAGCATTTTGATACATAATCTACTACATCATGCTTCATACTCGGCCATCAATAGAACTACTTTAGGTCCCTGTACACTTTATTTCCACTTGGATGTATAGTGAAAACATAATTGTGGGCTTCAAATAGTAACATTTTTAGTTCATCATTAGCCGACCTATCTAACTAACCCTTAAAGTGCAAACTCCCATCCTCACTTACTGAAAAATTAGCTCCCCCTTGTATTTGAAGTACCAACTGTTGCATCTTCCTATTGTGCCTCTAAGCATCAGAAATCTCTTATCTTAGATGGGGTTTGGCTTTCAATTGAGCTATTAGGGCTTTATCATAAGCTATTTTCCAACTACTTTGTTGCAATGTTAAAGTTACAATGGTCATTCTACTTAGAGCATAAGCTACTACATTAGCCTTGCCTAGATGATTATCCATAATGTAATCATAGCCTTTAAATAGCTCTAACCACAGTTGTTGTCTCAAATTTAATTCCTTCTGAGTATGTAAATACTTTAGACTTTTATGATCCATGAATATCCTACACTTTTCACCACATAAGTAGTGTCACCAAATTTTTAAAGTGAACACTACTGTAGCTAACTTTAGATCACGTGTAGGATAATTCTATTCATGCAGCTTCAACTATATAGAAGCATACAAATCACTTTACCCTCTTTCATAAGAACACATCCCAAAAAACTTCTGGATACATCACTGAACATAACATATTCTTTACTAGAAGTAGGCTAAACTAACATGGGTGTTTTAGTATGCATTCTTTTTAGTTGATCAAAACTAGCCTGACATCTTATAGATCATTCAAATTTTTCTCCCTTTCATAACAATCCAGACATGGGAGATGATATTACTGAGAATCCATTCATAAACTATCTGTAAAATCTAGCTAACCCTAAGAAACTTCTTATTTTAGTTACATTTCGAGATGGTTTCAAATTAATAATTGCCTCAACCTTATTAGGGTCAACTCTAATACCTTCAGAAGGTACCACATGCCTTAAAAAAGATACATCTTTAAGCTAGAAAGCACAATTGCTTAACTTAACATACACTTGTTTCTCTCTTAGTGTTTGTAACACAACCTACAATTTTTGGGCATGTTTTTTTTCATCCCTGGAGTAAACCAAAATGTCATTTATGAAATTCACCATAAATTGATCCAAGTAGGGCTTAAATACCCTATTCATCAAGTCTATAAATGTAACTGGGGCATTAGTTAACCCAAACGAAATCACTAAAAACTTATGGTCTCTGTATCGAGTCCTAAATGCAGTCTTTGAAATATCAATTTCTTTCATCCGAAGTTGGTAGTATCCCAACCATAGTTCTATTTTATAAAACACTCTAACACCTTTCAATTGATCAAATAAATCTTCAATTTATGGTAATGGGTACTTATTCTTTACTGTAATTTTATTTAATTATTGGTAATTGATGCACTACGGAGCATTCCATTCTTCTTCTTAACAAATAGGATTGGTGCTCCTCATGGTGAGCTATAAGGTCTTATGAATCCCCTATCTAATAATTCTTATAACTAAACTTTTAATTCTTTTAATTTAGTGGGGGCCATTCTGTATGGTGTTCTAGATATCGGAACAACATCAGCCAAGGTTTCAATGGATAGCTCCACTTCCTTCATTGGAGGAAGTCTATAAAGCTTTTTAGGAAAAAAATCCAAAAATTCTTTGATTATTGGGATATCCCATAGCTTCACATTTTCCCTCTTCAAATCAAGCACAAAAGCTAAGTAAGCTTTACAGCCTTTCTTAAGAAATCTTCTCACTTAAATAATAGATATCATATTAATCAATGGACCAACACAAATGTCACATAGTTTAATCCTAGTATCATTAGAATATCGGAGAGTCACCACTTTAAAATTACAATCAACTATGGCCCCATGTTTGGCTAACTAATCCATGCCCACAATCAAATCAAATTCATGGAACGATAACTCAATTAAGTTTTCTGTGAGCTTACTACCTTAAATAATAATAAGACAACCTCTAAAAACTTTATTAACCAACACAATACTTCCTAAAGGATTGGTTGCATGGATATTAAATTTTAACCGATCACAGTCAACCATTTATCAAAAAATCCTCCAACACAAATGTAAAAATGTGTAGAACTAAGATCAATCAAAACATGCATATTAGAACGAAAAACAGAAACCATAGCCAATATAATCTCAAGCATATATGGATCTTCTTGAGCTTTCATAACATACGCTCGAGCTATATCTGGTGGTGCTAAGGGCTGATCTACCATTTCTAAGGTAGCTCTAGGATTTGACCTAGATTAATTAGGTCTAACTTAGCCTATGCCTCTTCCTCAACCACCAGACGAGGCATTAGAAGCTCCCCTACTAACTTATGATGTTTGATAAGTGCCTAAAAGGTAATATACAACTAGATGATATGCACTTCCACACCTAAAACACGCCCTTGATCATCTTTCAACAAGTACCCCCAATGATTCTTTAAATAGTGCAGGCACTTAGGAGGACAAGAACCAACCCCCCTAGAAGGTTTTTTACTGGAGGCACTAGATATAGGAGAGCCTTGACGCCTTCCTCTAGATGTAGATCCTTGCCCTACAGAAGATTCTTCTTGATTTCTTTTTCTCGAAAAAGCACCTCTACAAGTCGAACCTTTTATTTGAGCCCTTTCTCTTTTTGCTAGTTCTGACTTCTCCACTTTTATGGCAACCCACACCGATGAGCAATAACTTACTTGTTGTTGGGAAGTGAGAACCACTGAATGCTCCCCAATTGAGTCATTTTAACCCTCTTTAAATTGATGACATTGAAAAGCATCTGTTAGGACAAGCTCTAGAGCATACTTACTAAGATGGCTAAATTCTTTTTTATATTCAACTACAAATAACCCTATCTGCTTTAGCTGTAGAAATTATTTCCACTTTTCATCTCTATATGATGTAGTAATATACCGCTTCTTAAATTTTTAAATGAAAAAGTTCCAAGTTATTGGGTCTGAAAGCTGAGGATATTTCTAAACAAGCTTCCACCAATCATATGTAGGGCCATGAAATAAAAAGACTACATAGGGTACCATCTATTTAGGAGGAATTTAATCTTTTTTAATACCCTAATAATTCTCTCCAGCCAATACTTGGCTTTATCAAATTCATCAAACAACGTTCCCATAAATTCTTCGACTTCATGCTTTTATAAAGAATCAATAGAAGCCTTCAGTGCCATTAGTTGTTGCATCACCAAAATCATATCTTGAGTTAACTTTAACAGAGTCTCCCCTAAAACTGAAGGTTAAGCATTGACTTTAGATGCTTGGGATGGGTTTGATGTAGATGGTTTTGACTTTGCAGGAAGGTTACTTTTAACAGTCTCTTCAACTGCTTCTTGAGATCTCTTTATTCTTTACTTTATACTATAATAAACATGAAACAAAACATTAGACCAAACACAAACTTATAACAAACATATAGAATATGCCATAAACTCAATCAGGCTAGAATTTCCTAAATCAAACTCTAATACCAATAAAATTGTAACGCCCATATACTACCGGAGAGGATATGAGATGCACTCCATAAGGAAAAATCACCAATTATAATTATTTCATTTATTTAGATGGATAGATGAAGTTAAATATAAACTATTTAAATAAATATACAAATGCATATAATAGAGGTGGACACTATATATATACTTATGAAGTTTAATTAAAAGGACATAACATAATGTTTGTATAAAATTTTCTTCTTATATACTAGTTACAAATTCCCGAAAGAACAAAAGGCTTAAAACTAAGTCAGATGCAAAACTCCAGGTGTCTTAGGCCAAATGTGGTTGTTTCAACTCCAAAACTTGCTTCACTACAATTTTACACAAGTAAGTAACTAAGTAAGAAAATAAAAACATATTGTAAATTAGTTCAAGAAGTCTTACTTAGTCATTGCACATAATGCTAACTAATTTCAGAGCAAAAGGACTCAAATAATCATATATCACAAAACAATAGTAGATAGCGTTCCAATGTTTATAAAGTTAAGTAACAGATATAAAATAAAAGACACTTTTATTGAGCATCAGACAGAAGAGGTAGTATTAACCTGAGGAATCATAAATCAGAAAGTGCCATAGTACCAACATCAAAAGACGCTACAACATCACAGAAGCAGCTACAAAACTTATCGAACATGTTTGATTAACTAATACCAAGACTTTCAGACTCTAATTCGCGTAAAATATTAATTCCATACAACTGGAACCAAGTTACATAGGATATATGTTTGTATATATAATTATTTGGACACAGATATCGATTTGACATTCATTCTATATCACTATCGTGAATTCGTAACATTCTTTTCATAACTTTAGAAGCAATGAGATACATTTAGAAAGCAACAAGATAACATTTCAAAGCAGCGAGTAAAATAGGAGGGGTACTTGATTAGATTGAGGTTCAATTCAGTCGGCTGATACCCATGCTGGACTAAAATTAATTTAGTTACTCAACTGGATTGAAATCAACTCAGCTTGGTAGATACATTGTCTAGGGTACTTGGTGATTAAGGTTCAATCCCATCAGGTGACACCCATTCTGTATCAAAAATTCATAAGTAACTCGACTGGATTAAAATCAATTCAGCTAGGTTACCTATGTTCTGGATAGCAAAAGTGGGTACCACTCAACTAGATTGAGTCCCAATCAAGCTAGGTTGATTGAAGTTTTTAGTTTTCTACAGAGCATTTATTTGAACCAATATGTAATGCGCATTACACATACAGGCATTATTTCATCAATTAACCTACTAACACAACATTCCATCATAGATTAAAGTTCTATAATCATAAAACTCGATTTATTTAGATGAATCTATCAAAACCCCCTCTATGCTAAATATAATAGAATAACATAATAAAATCTACCTTTAACTAGCTTTATACTTAGTGCCTCTAACCCCAACTTACTCCCTGCTCAAGAATTAAAGACTTTAGAATCTCTTGAAATGCTTATAGTTTCAAATAAAATTATGGATCTAATGACTAGCCTTGCACAATCATTTTCTACAGGTCTTTTAGACCTTACAATAAAATCCTACCAACATCTATTCTTGCCAAAGTACTTTTATATATATTCATTATAAAACTATTCTTCATCCCCTTATGTTACAACTAAGAAGAACAAAATTCTACAAATTTCATAATATTAACATAATTAATGTAATCTTCCCCTTACCTTTTGGAAGTTTATAGCTCCCAGCTCAAATTTTTTAATTGCCTTTTCTTTTCCTTTGCTCTTTAACTAATACCAAAAAAACATTATTGGCTAATCCCTTGAAATCTACATATATACTCTACTTTGAGTAACCAAAAGATGAATTATACAAGATGAGGGTTTTATTTGATTTGTATATCTCACCTACCCGAATCACTTTAATTTTCCCCAAACCCTCTCTTTCAAACCCAATAAGAAGAACATAAATCATCCAATAAAATTGAAGAAGAGGAAGAAGAAGAAAATTAGAAAGGTTGAGGGGAGAGAAAGAGCTAGCCTTACTTCATATAGGAGCAATTTTTTACTTCATTAATTAGGCACCTTTTGGATTCTCCTAATTTGTCAATCTCCATTAGTTACTTTAGTAAATATTTGTAAAATCTATGTTTAATCCCTCCTAATGTTTTTTAATTACAATTTGAAATGTATGATTACCTCCTACTTCAATTTAAGCCCTAAACAAAATATGTACATGATTTTATAACTTAACCCACACACTTAATATCCAAAACAAATACACAAATGGCATCCCCAATTACTTCTTAGGGCATAAAAACACTGAATCTCCTACCAATAAGATTAAAAACATCCTGATTCTACCAAAGTGTTATTTAGGGACCTATATAATTTTTTTCACATTTTGACACTACACACCCATGCAAGTTTTGGACAATCGTGCATGGGTTTATAGACCCGTGCAAATAGAGGATCTCTGTATTGTTTGACTTATTTTTTTAGCTTGACTGCTGTTTTGGGTTGCACCCCTATGTAAACCCACTTGTATCACTGTGCATGATAGAAAATCTATTTTTTAAGATAATTTGAGAAATTGACTAAAGTAATTCATTTTCACACTCGTGTAAGTCCAAAAGTGAACTTGCTTTCAAATCCAACTAGCTAAATTGCTTGACTTTTTTTTTAGATTGCACACTCATGCAAACATGCCTATATAAGTTGTTTGAGGCAAAACTTTAAATAGGTTGGAAAATTTGAGGTTTAAAGGTTTTCTTCAAAAAAGCTCTTCTCTAGATTTTAGCCCTCATGTCTTAAAGTCAGTTTTTAATTATTTTAGAGTATAAAATGTCCTAGAATCTGGCATTCTATGGTCTATTTCGACTAAATACATTAAAGATAATATAAAAAGTCTCCTTCTTTTGATTTAATTTTTGGCATTATAAAATTTATACATTTATCTAAACATTATAAATTTTATTTATCGATTTATTTATAACATTTTTTCATTATTCTTATTATTTCTATTTATATTTAGATTGTAAAACCCTTTTTAAAGGTATTTTCTTGTGTGCTAGAAATAAATAGGATAATTACATTATCATTTTTTTGGTCTATTTTGATTTAGTCCCACTTGAGAAGCTTTTTTTTTTGAAAAATCATTTTAAAGTATTTTACGAGTCCTATTTTATCCTTTTTTAGACCCTTTTTTTTGACAAGAAGATTACTTTAAAAAAGAGGAAAGGTTACTCATTTGATAATGAGTGCGACTTTGCATCACTTGATGTATGGCCAAGAATATTATTTTATTTTCTTTTTAAAATAATTGAGTTGATCGTATGCCACTCAATAGCTCACAGCTTTTTTATATTTATGCCATGCTTTACTACTTTCATACATTCTTAAGTGTGCCTTTAATTATTATACTATGATCTTATATGTAAGAACAGAGATAACACAAATAATTTGAAAGCCATTATGTCACATTTATTAAAGGTATAAATAAGTGTGAAGTTCTGAACTCTCTCTAGGTTTTGGCCTTATAAGGTCAAAACACCATTTTTCAATGTTTTATTAGGTGGTGACTCCTTATATTAGCCTTGTGGTGCTCAATAGATGCCACCTGATATTTCATTATCAACGATTGAATAAGGATACCTCAAGACGGTGTCTCATGCCTTTTTGAAGAACCAAGGCTTCATGAATTGTGTTGAATTCCTTAACTATCTTAAAGAGACCAATCAGATGGGTCTGGAAATCTTAACCTGTCCGAGCCCTAAAAGTGGGACCAAATTTCTAATATAAAGGTGAGATGATTTGTGACTTGTAGATCGGTTAGGGAAAGGGACATAAGTCTCGACTTCGTTGCTTAACGAACACAAAAGGCAAAAGGTCTCTTCATGATTCTTGAAAGATCCCTTTGTTTTGTGGGATCTGATGAATATCTTACATCCTTAAAATTATTATATCAATAAGAATTTGAGGAAAAAAAGAAGAAAAAGGTAGATGAATTTCTTGAATGAATAGTGTTCAAATTTATACAAGCTATTTAATGGAGTTCTAATTATTTTTAATGCATGATTTTGTGATAGTTGCATTTTTAATGATCATAAATTCATGAAATTGATTTTTTATGAAGATGAAGCTGATGGTATAATTGAAGTTAATTGAAGCTTAATTTGAAGAATTAAAGAAGAAAGAGAAAGGAAATGAGAAGGAAGTAAAGAATTGATGGTATAATTGAAGTTAATTGAAGCTTAATTTGAAGAATTTAATATCAATTTTGGTATGTGTTCATGCAATTTAAATTAATTTATGTAACTTAGGGTTGTTTATGAGAAATTGGAAATTTTTGATATTGATCTTAAAAATGTTTAATTTAGGGCTAAATAAGATATATGGTATGTTTTTTTTTTATTTTATGATATGTAATTTGCTAAATCCTACTTGTACCTTCATTATATTTAAACTTGAAATTTTTATGTGCATAAAATCTTGCCAAATTGTGTGATAATTATGTTCTGCATGTTTTAAGACTATGATTAAGATATTTAATGGAATAAAAAAGTGGAAAATTAAAGAATTATTCATGAAGTGGCCGAGTTATGCATGGTAGGGAATTTATGATTTAGGTGTTAATCCATGTTTAAATGATTATGATTAATGATTATATGTAATGGAATTTCAATTTTGATTATGAAGGAAAAATGAAAATAAACTTGGATATAGGATTTGGGAAAGTTATAAGATTATGTTCCTAAATTGAAATTGAAAATCTATTAGATTTGTGTTAGTAAAACTAGATGGAAATTGGAGGAATACGATAAGGTTGGCATGCCAAATAGGGAGTTAGTAGTACTGCATCATGAGATGTGTAACTAGATTGAATGGTTTTGAGAGCTTGATTCTACTATATGATATTTGATTTGTGATATGAATTTAATAGCTCTAAGAGCTCAATCTTGATACGTGAATATTAAAAATTGAGTAATGATATGAGATGTAAATTGACTAAATGATTTTGAGAAGTCAGTCATGTATTTGAAATTTTGCTTATTTGGCTCAATACAATTTCGCTTGATTTTGCATAGGGAAATTACAAAAAAAAATGCATAATAATAATTAAAGAACTTTAATTGAAAATAGTAATTAGTTGTAAGTTAAATTGTAAGATTTTCTAAACATTATGTAACTTGAGATGTATTTGGGTAATTATTTACATGCTTAAAATTCACATAGTAATTTTAATGTCTATTTATACATAGAAATAAATGAGAATATTTGTATTTGAAAAAACAAATTATATGTTATTGATGATATGTTTTAATGAATTAAATTGGATGAGAAATGGAAAATTTTGAACACTACTAAGCATATAGCTTAGCACTTGGTTTCATTCTGTGCGTAGATTTTGAAGAAATTAAAAAAGAAGCTATGGTGAATTTACTACAAAGTTTAGAGTCATAGAGAGGATTGTGGAATAATTTGAGGTGGAGAGAATTATATTTTGTCTTTAGTTATGGCATGTATACATAGAAAAGTGAAAAAACTTGTGTAAATATATTGGGAATTATATGTTAAAGTTTCACATGTAAATTTATAAATTGGATATATAAGAATATTTAAAATTATATATATATATATATATACATATATATATATATATATAATTGATATGTGTATGGTTATATTTGGAATTTGATTAAGATGAGTTAAAATATTATGGAGGATTGGTAAATTATTTTATGAAAGGAGTTTCATATTGAGATGGTTTGTATGGTAGAAAAAAATATAAGTGTAGTGAAGTTTTATTATTGGAGGTTTTAAACAAATATAGTGGAAACTCTATCAAAATTATTATAAAGTGAATGTATTCTCTAGAATAATAAGGATCTAAATAGGAAATTTTATAATTTGTAATTTTATGAATTTAAGAATTTGTGTAACATTCGATATCCAATTTTATTTTTAGACTGGGTAGAAGGCATTACATTCTAGGCCTTTGGCTGTAAGGTTTGCTAGAATTCCCGTTAAAGCCCTCTTAAGAGGCAAATTGGACATTGCAAGGTTTGATCATAGCCAACAAGTTAGCCTACAAGGTCATATTAGAGCCTCTAGCATCAAAGTCTTCTTAAGAAGTAAATTGGAGACTCCTTTCTTATGTAAGTGTCTTTATCATTTCTCTAAACTTTGGCTAATTTAGGCATTTATTGCACTTGGTTCCCTAATGTTAGGGGCAACTATAGGTACTAGATCCTAAGGCGGATTTTGTCAGAGTTGTCTAATGAGAAATACACTTTCATTATAAAGACAAGGAATTGAGAGGTCCTAGGTCTCTCTGCATGTTCACGCCTTTTCGAAATGATTTTACGCTTTAGGGCCCCTTAAATCGCTTGGTAGGGGTGAAAACTCAATTTCGTGTGACTAAATTTAAGTCACACCTGTTAGTGATGCCTCACATCCTAGAGCACTAGAAGAGCTAAGTCACACCTGTGATTTGTGAGTCACAGCCATAACATAGAGACTTCTAAAAAAATGATTTGAAGGGCATTTAAAAGGATGAAAAGGGGTTCCTTTGGTTTCTTTTTCCATTTTAAGTGACCTTTTAATTAACTTTCCCTTCCTTTGCCTTTCTAGCTTTTGGGTTCCAAGTTTTGTTTCAAGTGTCCAATCAAAGAGAGATCTTAGAAGTTTAAGTTCCATTTTTTTTCAGAGAAAGTGACAATTAATGTAATGTTATAAAGCTTTTTTTTTCCTCTTGGCCTAGTTTCTCAAGATTTGAGTTTATACATTCACTATTTAATGCTGTAAACTTGACCTTTAGTTGGTCTTAAAGAAATTTCATCTCATTTTAGTTAAATTTAGGTTGTGAAACCTGTGAGGGCCAAATCTTGAACCTAGCAGGGAATATGTTTAATCGTATGATGCTATATGTACAATTAAAAAATTTTATGGTTATAGCCACTCTGGGATAAACCTTCTTGTAGGGCAATGTGGTAATTTTAGTTAAATTCATGATAAAGGGATTAATTGAATGATAAAAGAGATGTTGGGATAAGATTTATGATTTAAGTTTCTTTTGGGGTTAAATTGTAAATTATGAGATGGAGGGGTCTTATTAAGTGAAAGACTTAGAGAATAAGGTTAAAAGAGTAATTGATGGTCTCCCCCACGTGATTCCAGTGAGGATATCACTGTCTTTCAAAAAGTGGAAGATCATCGCATTCTCTCTTTTACATTTTCTCCTTCTCTTTTTCACTGGGTTTGGAACTAGGGTTTGGTAAGAAGAACTTCTCCCTTCTATCTTTACTATTAATGCAATATTTTAGGAGTACAAGAAGGAAAGCTTAGTATCTTTTGTGGCTTGTTATAGGAGAGTCAAGCAAGGATAAGGGCAAGGGAATCTTGAAGGAGTAAAAACATCACTAATCAGGTATAGGAGTATCGTGGTTTCCATTATTGTCTGTAGATGTTTTATAGAAACCAGGTTTTCTTATCTGAGTTCTTTGGTTCTCTAGAGGAAGTTAAAGATGATTAATGAAATATATTTGGTTTAAGATGAGTTTTGGTAAGATGTTATAGCCTACGATGTTATTATGTTCTTATCAAATCATTACGATCCTTGAACCTTAGCAATACGCGGTCACGCAAGCTTTGAAGCTTGTGACGCCGTGGTCACGCAAACCTTAAAGCTTATGGAGCACGTGGCCATGCAAGCTATAATGCTTGTGAGGCACACGGCCATACAAGCCTTAAAACTTGTGGAGCACATGGCCATGCAAGCTTTAATGCTTGTGAGGCACATGGCCATGCAAGCCTTAAAGCTTGTAGAGCACGTGGCCACGCAAGCTTTAATACTTGTGAGGCACATGGCCACACAAGCCTTAAAGCTTGTGGAGCACATGGCCACGCTATAATGCTTGTCAGGCACACGACCACGTGCCAGTCCACTGCCCTTCATTTCTCCGTTTTACACATTTGTTCCAATTATCTCCCAAATCACTTCCCCATTATTATCTGCTAAGCCAACACTCTCTATAATGGTAATGAACCCTTTTAATGAGACATAATAGGCATATTTAGTGGGTATGATCACTATAGGTAATATGTGATTATTCTATGCTATGCTTTATTGTCAAGCCATAACAATTAAGGTAAAGTGATCATGGTAAGCTCATCAAGTAGTGTTAATTATAACTTACTGTGATATGTGATAGTAATAAATGAGATTACTATGAAAGTATGTATGTTTATGCGAGGTAGGTTTGAGAATTGTCCTTGAATGAAAATGAATATGCGATATATGAGTATAAGTTGAGGTGCCAAATATTTGTACCATCA
Source organism: Excoecaria agallocha (assembly GCA_037975025.1). Lineage (NCBI taxonomy): Eukaryota > Viridiplantae > Streptophyta > Magnoliopsida > Malpighiales > Euphorbiaceae > Excoecaria > Excoecaria agallocha. Next base: position 32,703,160 of record CM075819.1, read on the forward strand.
CATGTGTATGAAATGTAAATTCGGATGTGAATTGTGGCTTGAGAATTATTGCATTGTATAAGAAGGAATTTGATGATTTAAATGTTCTTTCGATTAAGTGCTTAAGCCTGCGAGTCTTAGTTCAGTTGTGGATTAGATAGGCATGCCTAAATGGATATAGTTGCAGCTGCCATAGTTGACCCCATTTGGGTCCATTGATTGTTCCTTTGATGGAACCATAGTCCGACCCCTTGGGTCCATTGTTTGATAACTTCGAGATATCTATTGTTTGATACCTTCGGATATCCATTGCTCTCGTTATCCACCCCTTTGATCTAGTACTTAGGAAGGCTATTAAGTTTAAAAGAATTGTTAAAGAAAAGAAATACATGTATCAATTTCTTCATCTGTATAATGCAAGCATGTGAATGAATGATTACCATGTTTTATCTTCGCTTCTTTTGGTCATATTGTTAGATTGAGACAACCTCTTGATACTAGTATGTTGAGGTGCTTATTGAAATATTGTGTAAAGATATTTACATTCGCTTAACTCTATTGGTCGATTATATTATTATTATTTTTGTATGTTATCTCCCCGCTAAGCTTTATAGCTTAGCATGGTTGCTTTACATCCATGTAGGTTTGACTGGTGGTTGTTCAGGGACTTAATTCTGCATCGGTTGGCCAACAAGAGTCAGTTCAAACTATTAGATGAAGGATATTTTGTGGATAGTTCTTTTGACTAGTCTTGTATTTTGACATGCTTCATTGAGGGTAATGTAATATAGAGGACTATAACTTAACTTAAATTACCATGCTTGCTTGCCCTTCCATTGTTGTGGTGGTTAATGTATGATTGCCACATTATAACTGTTTGCATGACTTTCTAGTTTAACAATTGAAGTATGCATGCACCATATCTGTATATGATGACATGTTGATGAATAATTGTTGTGAGTTTTGGTTGCTGAAGGCATGACAGATGTACTGATTGGAAGTCGGTATTAGGGTATGACAAAACCTTTTTAAGGGTATTTACTATGTGATAGAGGCATTGTATGTGTTTTGTGTTAAAAGCTTCATTTTCATCAGTTTAATATATTTCACATTTAAAACTCATTTAAAAGTTATTTTTCAAAGGATTTAGAGGGTTTTACCCTCCTTTTCTTCATCTATATTTTCCAGGTTCCAAACCCATTTTAAGGCATTGAATGATACAGAGGAGGAAGAAAAAAGGTCACTATTTTAAAGTGAATTATACTCATTTTTCTCTCTCTAAAAATTATGAGCCTTGCTGTCTTGCACTCAGGACTCACTAGTCAAGGGTGTGAGTTAAGGTCATCTGAGCAACTTCATGTCACGGCCATGAGTTAAATTCTGGGGCATGACTTGCTAGTCTTGACCTAAATTTAGTTTTTAAAAACCTTTTTCAGTTTTACTTCAATTTATTTCATTCTTTTTATTTCCTTTTTTATATGTCTTTGTGTATAATGTGATTGTTGTAATGAGATAGTTTTTATTTATTTATTTATTTATTATTTATCTTATTTAGTATCGTAAAAGATTTTTTGGCTGCTTAATGAAAAATGTCATGTTAAAATATTTATATTAAAATTGAGCTATTTATTAATAAAATGGGAATAATGTCATATTTCATGCCAAAAAATCACTTGTAAATATTAAGTCTTGACAATGTAAATATTTTATATATAATTAAATAAATACAGGGATTTCTCTAATAAATTGGCGCTAATTGTAAGACCCCATACTTTACTAAGTCCAAATATTACTATCTCATTATTGGATTACTAATATGGCCTTTATTGTGTTATTGTTACTTAGTTCCCATTTTATTTCCATGCAAAATTAAGATTAGGTTCAACATCAGTATGTCAGTTCGTTATGTGCCAATTTAATTATTGTTGCAAAGGTCCGTTATGTGCCAATTTAATTATTGTTGCAAATTCACTATTCATTTCGTCAAAAGTCACTATTCTTTTGGTAAAAATTTCGACAGCATAATGGCTATAATTTTAACCTAACCCACCTGCAATAGTTCAAATAACACTCCCAATATTTAATCCTCCAAACTCCCACACTTCAAGCAACAACACCACACTTCTATAGTTCATCGCAATCATCGCAACTATATACCATCAACATATGCATATACAACACATTAACATCCTACTTAACTATCCATTTAGTACATATACTTTCCATAATATGTTTACATCATAAGTCTCAATATATACATAATTCTCATTATAAATTCTATTTACTTTGCGACCCTAGCTTTAAGTACCTGTCTGTTCATGCAACAAACAACCATGCGCTAAGCATAAAGCCTAGTGGTGGATACCCAACTAACAAATTTCACTATCATACATAGATTTTAATTTACTTTTTTACTTTTTTCTATTTTTCTTTAATTAATTACTTTAATTATTATTTTTATATTATTTCTTCACATTTTTATCTAACATACATGACTTACGGTAAATTTACATTTTTACCCTTAACATTTAAATCTTTTGATAAAATTACATTTAGGTCCTCATTTTTTGTCATAATTACATATATGTCCCATCTTTTGCCAAAATGACATATATGTCTCATCTTTTACCAAAATGACATCTATGTCTCATCTTTTACAAAAATAACATTTATGTCCCATCTTTTACCTTAATTACCGTTTTGACCCTATTTTTTCTTTTGTTAGCATATCTCACCATATTTTTTATACTTTTAGCTCATAAGTTACTTTTTCCCCATTTTATTCCTTAAATTAATTTTTTGGCAAAATTACAATCTAGTCCCTATTTTTATAACTTTTCACTAAATTATAATTTTGCACTAGGCTTATTAAATTTATTTTACATTTCTATTTTTCCCCTTTTGACTACATATTCACTATCTTTTGACCAATTTACCCTTGTATACTCATTTTATAAATATTCTTCATTTTAATCCTTAACTTCCATCTTTATTCATTATTTACCAATTTCTTCTATTTCTTGTGATATTACCAATATTTTAGTTTCACCCCTAGTAGTTTCTAGTGAAAATAAAATCCTTAAACTGGATATGCAGGATGTGGACCCTATATGTCTATGATTACATAATTCTCATTTTCTTATCATTTTCTTTACTTTTCTCATATTTACGGTGTGGATTCACCTTTGGTTTACTTATGTGAGTCACCATGACTCATTACCGCTATGAGTATGCCTATGGCTAGCCAATTATATTCTATGCTTTTGGTTTTGCTTTTAGACAATAAGGGAAAAACTATTTTCATAGCATCTATATACAACATACAATATTTTCACCATTTGCCACATTTTCACATTATGTAACATATTAATCACATAGTATGTACATTATATCTATCCATTTTTCATGTAACATCATTTCTATACATTATATCATCATGATCAAATTGATTTGATCTATTACATCATTCGACCATACAAGGCATCACACCATACATCTTTTGTTTAATGCCATACATTATTCCCACCATGTTATTAAGGCATGGATCACATATATCTAACATTATTTCACTATAATTTTTATGTTCTTCATTACAAATATGCCATTTATCCTTCCATCATGGTGTCACATACATCTAAATTTGTTCAATTATCCAATCACATTCTCACTATGTTTTCATGCATATTTAACATAATTCTAACCTTAAATTAATTTTTTATAACTTTATTTTCTCATACTTACATATTAGGTTCCATAACTAATGTATCTTTTTAGTCATATTTTTACACATTTTGCTTCATGTATCTCATTATTTATCACCTAATTACATTAATTTACCATTAAATCAAATTATAAGTCACATCATGTACATGAACCCTAAGTTATATAATAGTTTCAATTTCTATTTTCATACTTTTAATCATTATTTCATGTAATTTTTCATGCCAATTCCATTATTTGACATTTAATTTTATTAATCTATCATTAATTTAAATTTACACATAATCTACACATAAATCCCTAAGTTACATAACCTAGTTTTTTATGAAATAAGTTAGTTTAGGTTGAATTCTTTAATTCACCTTGAATTCTTCAAATTTCCATTTGTTTTCCTTTCTCCTTTCTTTTCTCTTTCTCTTCTTCTTTTTCCTGAATTATACATAATAGATATCCATGAATTTCTCTTTAATTATCCATCCAAAATAATAAAAAAATAATAACTTACCAAATTTCGTAATTAATCCTGACAAAAACACATAAATTCACTTACTTGGGTGATTTTTGCTATAAAAAATTCTCCACTTTCCAAGCTTATTTTTTTTTTCAATCCTTTTTTCTAAAATGGAGATGATGATTTTTAAGGTATCTAGATAAAAATTATGTGAGAATTGGGTGGAAAATGGAAACTAGAAGAAAATAAATGGTAAGGGGACTTTATTAGTAAATTTGGCCATGGAAGATGAAGGAGGAACATGGATGAATTTTTCAGAGATTTGGAGAGATTTCTATATCTCTCTATTTTGTTTTTAACACTTTAATTGGAGGGCCAAGATTAATTCATTTACTATTCAATCTAATGGCTTATTTTAATTCACATGTCATCTTCTCCTCAATTATGACCCTTTTTATCTCACATCCCTTTGAGAGTGAGTGACCATGAGTCGCTCACATATTTTAGTGAGTTAAGGGTGCGAGTGAGTGTCTCTTAACTCAAATAATCAAATAACCTTTGTTTATCACCATTTTTTGGATTTTAATGTTTTCTTCATCAAATCCACCCCCCCCCAAATTAACCCAACATATGGAAAAAATACTTATTAAGGTGTGTTTAAAATTTTGGGTTAATGTTGCTTAAATAACTTCTAGCTTCGGAGGTTAAATTTATTAGTCCAAAAACCAAAAATCAAAAGTTGTTAGAAAAATTATTTTTCACTTCTAAATATTAATTACCATTATTTCTAGTAGGTATGAACAAATAGAATAATATTTTGAGGTCTGTGGAATATTTTTGAGCCATTCAAAGTTTGGTTAAACCTTAATATGATTTTGAAATTATTTTTCTCTTTACAGTTTGAAGGCTTATTTGACCTCAATTTCTCCTCAAATTATGCCATGGGACTCATCATGAATTGTACTTTCTAATGGTGATAAAAAATTTATGCGGGCCTGATATTACTATTCACCTTGAAAAGTACATTTTCGATAACCTGAATTGTGCGGGCATAACATTTCTCCCCTACTAATTAAAAAATTTCATCCTCAAAATATTCATGGGTGGAATAACTGAAAATACTGTGATTTCATTGCTTTTTCTAGCTCACACGTGGCTTCTTCAATGTTGTGGCGAGTCCAGAGTACTTTCACCAAAGGTATTTATTTATTCCTTAGTTGTCTCACTTCTCTAACAATGATTTAGGCTGGTTCTTGGTCATAAGACAAATTAGGTTACAATTGCACTTCTCTTCAATTTTATTTATTGAGTCTAGTTCCACTAACTTATTTTCATTGAGTTCTATCCAACACAAAGGTGTTTTGCATTTCCTTCTATATAAGGCTTTATATGGTGGCATCTTTATATTGGCTTAATTGCCATTGTTGTTAGCAAATCTAGTTAATGGAAGATACTTTTTCCAACTACTACCAAGCTATAAAACACAACCTTTTAATGCTTTCTTGACACTAATCGATCCACTCAAATTTCACATTCTTTTAAAGTAGTCTAGTGAGTGGAGCTATTATCAAGGAAAAGCCTTTTTATGAATCTCATATAGTAACCTACTAAACCAAGGAATCTTCAAACTTCTGTGATATTTTTGGGCGGCTGCCATTCTACAATTGTTGCTATCTTTTTTATGTCAACTTTAATGCCTTCTACAACAACTACATGGCTAAGGAATGAGACTTCATTAAGCCAGAAGTCACATTTGCTATACTTAGCATACAACTATTTTTCCCTCAAAGTTTGCACTATAATTTGAAGATATTTATCATGTACTTCTAGTATCTTCGAATAAACCACAATATCGTCAATGAATATAACCACAAACTAGTCCAAGTAGGGGTAAAAGATACGGGTCATCAAGTCTATAAATGCTATGGGTGCATTAGTAAGTCCAAAAGGCATGACTAAGAACTCATAATGCCCATACCAAAATCCATTTTCTGCATGTCTATCCCCCTTACTTTAAGCTGATGATACTTGATCTCAAGTCCATCTATGAGAACACACCAGTTCTTTTCAATTGATCAAATAAATCATCAATTCTGGACAATGGGTTTTTGTCTTTGATAGTGACTTTATTCAACTTTCTATAATTGTTACGTAATCGAAATAATTCATCTTATATTAACAAATAACACAGGTGCTCCCTATGGTGACACTATAAGAGGGATTAAATCCTTGTCAAATAGTTCTTGCAACTGGATTTTCAATTCTTTAAAATTCGATGGTGACATTCTATAGGGAGCAATGAAAATATGTGTTGTTGTAATGCTCATTCTAAATGTCTTTCTCTTGTTATCATGTATACCATATAGACAATAATCATAACCTATTTACCTATCCTTTATATTTATTATTGTGGAATCTACTTGGTTTGTACGTTATAAACTCATGTATAAATTCCATGAGCAAAATTAAACATTTCATATACATATCCTCATATTTAACTAACTTGATATATGTACTATTATATCTTTTAAAATTGAGGTTTGTCCGACCAATATTACATTACATTATTTTCTAGTACAAAATACCATATACAAAGACAATAGAAAAACTAAAAAATTCATACTTTTAACTCTTCCTAAGTGTTATGTTGACCTTCTTGCTACAGATCACATCCCTGTGGAAGAGTCCTAACTTGGATACCTACGTGGATAAACACTCATGCTGAGCTATAAAGCATAATGAGAAACAGTTAATGTTAAAAAAATGCTCACAATGGTCATTTCCAAGCACACAAGCATAAATAAGATATAATAATAATAATAATAATAATAATAATAATAATAATAATAATAATAATAATAATAATAATAATAATAATAATAAATTTGCATTAACTACAAAAGCAATTTCATGGATTAAAGGAAAAAATAGTGCCATGACAATATTGTTTTACAAGTTTAATTATATTTACATTATTGAATAGCATACAATTTATCTCTTTATCATTTCCTATGTTTACCTATTTAGGTTTTGTGGGTGTGGATAATGAGTGCAGTGGATACTCAAAGGTATTGATCATATGAATACTCGTAGGTATTTAACCTTGTGGATACCTGAAGGTATCAAACATGCAGACCCAAAAGGGGTCAAGTTTGTGGTCCCGAAAGAGGATAAATTATAGACCCAAATGGTGCCAAGCTGTAGTAGCTGCAATTACCCTTATAGGCATACCTATCTATCAACAACTAAGTTTTATATGTAGGCCTTGAATCATCTTTCACATTAGTTCATCATGGTCAATTCCTTATAGTCTACATTTATGCGTACATAAGTAGTAAAAATAATGTAGATTTGATCATGAATGTATATTCCTATGCTTATAATATAAACTTTTACATATATATGCATCATTTTATTGGAACATTTTTACTTATACATATTCACATATATTTATGCATGTTAAAGTGTGTATGCCTTCATTTGTACTCTTATATTCTAGTTACATTGGTTTACATACATAAAGTTGATGTGTGGGCCTAGTGATGGTCTAAACGAACTCATGTTCTTATGTTTTCTTATGTTTAGGTTCATTTTATAACTATATTTCAATATTTTGTTATGTTTTACATGTATTTCATGACACATATTACTCCTATTTTTATGTTTGAAGTGCTTTAAAAGTGTTTAGGAAAGTTCAGGTGAGTTTTGGTAATGTTTCAATATGTAAAACTCATGTTTAGGTTAAAGTGGAGAGTGACCCAACTGGACCAAGGTTTGGTCTAGTCTGGTTCTTTGCTTCTATCTAGTTCGAAAGGTTTTGGCCCAACTGGACCAACTAGTTGGTCCAGCCAAGATGATTTTGGGTTTTTGTTTATCAACTAGCAGCCTTTCTACCTTAACCTATGAGGGTTTTTGACATAGTAAACATAATTTTTGGGAAATGTGACCTTCTATACAATTTTTCCCTGCGTCTCTAGTTTTCAAATAATTAAAAATCACTCCATTTGAGCTTTTAAATCTTGAGATATTCATAAAACAATGTAAACTGTTACCATTGATAGTGCAGCAGACATCATCTATTTTTGACTTCTGCATAAAAAATTTATTTCTATAAGTAATCTTTATACTTCGATTGGAATTACTTAATTTAACTGAACTTATAAGTAAAAGAGTCCTACTACATCAAGTGAACCCTAGGATAGATTTTTCTTATCTCAAGAATACATCCAATATTTTATCTTCTATACACAACCATGTTTCCACCTCATTAACATATCCACTATACCATTCTTAATCATTTTACATTAGCAAGCATGTGTAAAAATATTAATAATCCCCATAACTTTTTATGCAAACAAAAGTGCCTCTTTAACTCCTCTCAACATCCTTCTCTTTCTTCTTGCTTACTTCTCCTTCCACATACAAAACATCACATATATAAACACCTATTTACTCTATCAATTTAGTCTCTAGCATATGGAACAAAAGAGAAGTGAAAGAGAGAGAATTGTTACCTTAGAAATATCTAAACCCTAAATTATCTTTCCTTTCAAACTGTATAGCTGAAATTATGGTGTTGTTTAATGGTGGAATTGGCTAATTTTATGGGGAGATTGACTGTATTTTATGCCTAGGGTGGTTGGCCATCTCTTCCCCTTAATTCATTTTTTTTACAGTTTCATGTAGTTTCTAGAGTGAGCAAGGTGGCTTCATCCTATTGGTCCATTTGTGGGTCCTAGGAGAACTCCACATTGCTCCCTAAGCTTTAATTGGCCAGAACCACCTAAACTATGCTTTGATACAATAAATGAAATGCTCATTCTAAATGCATTTCTCCTATTATCATGTATACCACCTGGATAATAACCATAACCTATTTACCTATCTTTTATATTCATTATTGAGGAATATACCTGGTTTTTAGGTTATAAACTCATGTATAAATTCCATGAGCAAAATTAAACATTTTGTATACATATCCTCATATTAAAACAATAAGAATATGATCTTAACATTTTCCAATTACTATTTAATCTCATTTTAATTTTAGATCCAATGTCAAATACTTATTAGTATTCCACTTAATTATCAATTATTTATTCATAAACATCAAATATACTTTCTAGATTGCTATAATATGTTTTTAGTGGTTCGCTTTGATTTACTTATCTTTACTGAATGCATGTTAATATCAGTCTAGATTCATAGGGAAGCCCAATATAAATCATATAAGTTAATAAATTGGGTCTTTATGTGTTAATAAATACTAATAAGTTCCATGCCATATAACTATGTGTATCATTTTCTAAGTATCAAAACCTATACTAACAACCTTTATTAATTGTTACCCTAATTATGCCATTTCATTCAATCATTGGGTACAATTCTGAATTCCTAATGCATTGAATTATTAATTTACTTCTATCTCAAGCATCAAATCATATTAAATACACCAGTTGCAAGTTTATAATTCATTTGGGTTTACATGCAAAGAGTTACACATATCATTTCTCAATATTAAGCAAGAAATGAGTAGCCATAAGGAAAACATATTAGCCAATGTAACTATTGAAAGACATCACTATGCATGAATACAAATACATGTATATTGTATTCCTTGGTATAGAAAACACTTTGAATTTTCATCAATGATTTCAAAACTTTCATATCAAAAAAGTCACACAAGTCATTTAACAGTATTAAACAAGTATCATATAACTATAGAGATCATACCTTCACCAATATGAATATGTTTAGGATTCACATTCAGATAGGGGATTCAAAGATCCCCCAAATAACTAGAGACTACTCACTAGCCATTACAAAATAATGAGAAAGAGAAGGAAAGAATAAACTCAAAATTTTTGTGGAGGAAGAAAACCTAGCTGAACCCCAAGCTTCTTCAACCCTTTTCTCTAAACCTTCAATGTAATTGAGCTCCCAAATGTAAAATAATAGAGGTATGAGCTAAGACATGTGTTTAATCTAAGTGTTTTGCTGTAAATCTACATATTTCTAAGTATAATCTATGTATAAATGTATATAAATGAAGTAAAGAATGAAAGAACGAAAATAGAAAAACCTAGATCTAAAGAGGAAGAAGAACTCTCGACTTTATACAAAAATTTGCTTTATATAGGCCAAAAAGAGTCACGATCAATAGGAAATTCATGCTGACCATGACCTATTAAAATCTTTTTGAACAATTGCTATGGGTCACGGTTAACAGGTAAAACCTGCTAACCGTGAGGTAATCCTCAACTAGTGTAAGACCCCCTTATACTATTACCTCATTTACCATATCTGTTAATCTTATTAATCATGCCTTTCATTTCTATCATGCTTGTATATTATCAATCATATGGTTATCATGTTATGTTACTCATATCATGCTATATTATATAAACATATGGGTGCTACTATGACTGTTCGCATGCTTCATCTCATGTTTAGCATCATGCATACCATATTAGGTATATGCTAGTTTAAGTACTACATACACACATGTTATTGCTTAGTCATATTGTGAGTTGGTTACAATTCACTTTACACATATTAAATAATCCTTATATGTTGATTAGCCATAATACAAAACATTTTGTAATACTAGTACAAAATCTCCCTGCATCAATTCCTATCAGTCTTGAGTTGGTGAACAAAAGTCTTGTCAACTGAACCTACACGGATAAAATAACTTGTTCTAAGCTATAAACCTTAGTGGGGAAATAACTGATGATGGATGACCACTCATAGCGGTCGTCAGTGTACATAATTCAATATGTATCACATGCAACATAACATATCAATAATAATAAGTTTTTAGCTTTAACAATATCTCAAGCATATAAGCATTAAAGTAACGAGGACAACAAATATTCTAATATACATAATTCTTATAAATGGCAATTACTCATCTGAACATTCGCATTTGAGACATAATTTCTATAATCAAACCAACCGTATGGTTCAATAATAATATTTAAGCAAGTCATGCATTAATTTAAAAACTGTGTTCAGTACTATAAATAGAATTTTACCCTACCTTAGTTCTAATAGTGGATAACGGGAACTGTAGATACACTTAGGTATCAAAATGGTGGATATTCGAAGATATCAAATCGATAGATCCAAACGGGGCCAAACTGTACTTTAGACCGATCAAGCAGACTCAAATGTGGTCGACTAACAAACCAAACGGGGTTGTTCATGATCCAAATGGGATTAACTATACTCTAACCCAATTGGGCCAAACTATGGCAGCTGTAATTTTCCCTATATGCACCTATCTATCCACATTTGAACTTTATTTATAGGAAATACTAAGTTCATGTTCATTTCATACATTAAGACTATACTTATAGTATGCCATTTGCACATGTACACAATCATGTAAAAATATATCTTCTCTTGTGCATAAACATATATGCACAATTCATAAAACAAGTTATACACTTTACTCATATTATCCTTGTGACTATACATTTAGCATAACAACATATAGGCATGACATATAATCATCACATCATATCATATCATATTCATGTTATCATGTATATATGGTAAATAATAATTTACCTTAGCTTACAATTTCTATGTACTTATTTCAACTTTTGATCATGCCAATTACTTTACACTATAATATCATCAAATGTTTAATGTATGTCTCCCTCATTATATGTTGTTTCTATATCAATATATGCTCTATAATTATTTAAAAAGTTTTAAATAGACTTTATAAAACTTTGAGACATGGATATCACATGTTATTATTGTTTAAAACCTTTATCTTTATGCTTCCAATGCACTAAAGTGTTTAGTAAGGTCTAAAAATGCTTTAGTATTAATTTATAGGCTTGAGAGGGACAACTTGGATAGATGGGATGACTCAAACAGATAGGAGTCATGACTCGTGACAAATGGCTGAGTCGTTATAGAAACCACACTGTCACGAGTCATGACAGTGTCTGAGCCGTGATAGGGTAGTGATAGATTCCCAAGTCCATTTTGTGAGCATTTTTTGACCTTCAAAATGGCATTTTTAGCAAAAATGGTCCTATACAAAAATTGTTCCCCTATGTTTTTAGTTTCTGAAACAACAAGAATAATTGCAATATCATTTCTATAACTCAAGATAAATAAAACGTACTAATGACTGTTCATTATAGTAGGCCGTATGGGATTCCAGTTTTTTAAAAAAAGTTTAGGCAGGTTTAGAAGCATATTTAGAATTGCTTTCTTCATAAAAAAAAGGTATATATGGGAGTCTATTTTATAACCCTACTAAAATTATCTAATTCTCATAACTAAATCTCAAGATATTGCAATAATACTAAGAACTATTTTTGGAAATAGTGCTATCAACTATTCTGAATTCAACTTAACTTTTGACATTCTTAAAAATAGAATCAATTTATACTTTCTTCATGTAAATGGTAGAAATATATGTCTAGTTTAACCAGAAAGTGGGCTCATATCATTTCAACAACTATACAAACAATTATACTCAAATTACGACAAACTATCCACTAAAATTGACTGCAATTTACTTTTAGCTTATATCAAAGATTAATGCTACAAAGAGGCAAAACCAACCTTAGGTTTCTTCTACAAAAATGTAGGTACAAGTATAATGTAAAATTCCCAAGTAAAGTGAACTCAATTAGAGTTTTGTAGCCCAAGTTATACAAAAAATATAGCAAGTCATTCAACCATTTTCTATAATTGTCCTTGTTTAAATCCATTAAAAGATAATTTTGGGTTCTTTTGTTCTTAATCTCTTACTCTATTCAATGTCTCTCCTTATTGCTAACATGCATGCAAAGAAACACATAATTTCCCATACCTTGGCTGAAATCCACTTTAAAGCTCAATCTTTAACAACTTTATTTCCTTTATCCTTCTTTCTTACTTCTTCTTCTTCTTCTTCTTCTTCTTCTTCTTTTTCTTCTTTATAAACTCCCTTTAAAAACTTATAAATCAACACTCATTCAATAGATTTTTCGTTGGAAATTTTTGAGATGAAAATTTGAATTTTTCTTAGGAGAGAAATGGGAGAAAAGAGATGGAAGAGAGGAGATGCCATCCCACTCAAAGAACACACCCAATGCATGGATTTCTCTCTCCTCATGCAAAGATTTATCCTTTTTAAAAGGGAAAGAAATGTCCCATTTTTGGTCCTCCACCTTATTACATGTAATGAAACTACCCCTTTCTTTTAATTCCTTATAACATTAACCCCAACTTGTTCCTACCTTTTTACAATTTACATTACATGTGCCACCTTTACAAATTGACCCCACATTTATTATTCTATATTTTAATTACACCCTTAATTATTTTTATACTAAATAATTTACACTCAATTCATATAATACAATTAAATTATCACATGGCCCACAACTTAAATACAAATTTAACATAATTAATTTGATCTTAATCAATATAACTTTATTTAATCATGCATTTTCAACTAGGGTCATAATTGGGGCCTTAAAACTAGCTTCTGGACAAGGGTCATGGTTAACACCAAAAATCTGTTGATCGTGACATAGCTTTCCCTTACATTCTAGATTGAAAACTTGACTACCTCATGCTCAACACCAATAATCTGTTAACTATAAGGTCTTTCTTTTCTCGATTCTGTATTGAGGAGCTTCCTAGGTCATAGAAAATACCCCTATAAGAACAATGGCACTATTGACCATGAAACTCCTTGAAACGGTGCATTTTGATAGAAAGCACAGGGCATGATCAACAGATAAAACCTGTTGACTGTGAGGTACCTAAAAAATTTACAATTAAGCACAAAATTCCATCAAAAGCTCTCCAAACTCATAAAAACTAGGATTAACTGATTTTAGAAAGAAATTGTTAAACTAAAGCAAAAGACATTGAAAAGACACTGAAACTAGACTAAAAAAGAACTACAAATAGATAATGAATTGAAGTTATCAAAATACCCCACACTTAGAACTTACTTGCCCTTAAGCAAATGAATCATCCACAATCTTGAAAACTCAGACTCCAATTCAAAACAAGAAAATTTAGAGAAGCCAGAATAACACTCAACAGAAGACACTCAAAATGAAAAATTCAATAAAAAGACTCAACTAATTTATAACAAAGAATTTCTTTTGTGTGTGTGTTAGGCCAAAACAAGTTTATCATTTTCAAAACCAAAACTACTAGTGAACTCCAGCAATCGAGCAAAAAGAAGAATATGACTGTTTCACAGTTGAAACTCGAAACAACTATAGGCCTCTCCTTTAACACCTGAACTATAAGGGTCATATCCACTAAACAACTCAAAGCAAATCAGGATCACTAGGTCTTACATTATGGTTGTAATGGGGTTAAGGTAATGGCTCCAAGGAAAGGATAAAGCTAGCAAATTAGAATCAGCCACACTACCATAACTACCACTTGACTTTGTGAATAACAATAACTTTTCCTTCTCAGTTCTTACTCTTACTAGCAAAATTAACATTAGAATCCCAAAAGACATCAACTAAACTTTACAATTGCAGGGAAAGAATAAACTTAAAATTGTGTCTCTTGGACTAGCTCATCATTTAATACATTCTTTTAAATGCTAGGTATCCCATACTTATTTATTGTAATAATAATTAAACTTTCTGAAGCATAACCCTTATATGTTTATGATTTTTTTTGAAGGGTCATAGTCAACAAAGAAACCCGGCTGACCGTGAGGTACCTATAACTCTTTAAAGCTTTAAAATTAGCAAAGCCTCAGGATCATTACATCATAACTCTCACTACCCCTATTTTCCACAAATTTAACACCCTTGACTGATCAGCTCAATTCTCATTACTCAACCTACACAATACTAACCCATATAGAGTGGCCAATTCTAAAATAGGGAAGATAAATGGCATTTAAGTTATATGGTAAAATTTATGAGTGTAATCAAGAAAAAATTAAATATTACACTTTCAGCATACCAGTTCAGCTCAAGGGGGCTAGCAAAGGTAAACATGAATCATAGGGTAGATGAAAAGTCATTTCAAGGTGACTACCAAAGAAAGGCTGCCTAGGTTATGTCCTAAATATGCTTGAGTTGAATGTTCATTTTGAAGGGTGATGGAAAAGGTCCTAGCTATTCCAGAATTCCTTCACTCAACTGCTCTCACTCACTACTTTTTCATAAATTTTCACAAAATTAGCATATTATGCTCATTGAATTGGAAATTGAATGGTATAAAACTAAATTGAGATCTAATTAAGAAAAATTTTTCACTGAACATTCTACTGCTCTTTGGCTACTTAAAGCTCTCTAAACTAACAATTCAAAATAATTAGAGTTCAAACTGATCTTATCAGGATTAACTAGGCAAAATCAAGACCAAATTCAATTGGCAAAAAACAACTCAAAAAGCTAGAAACTTATTATTTAAAATTTTTACTAAAAGGGAAAAATAAACACTAGAACATAAATAAACTATTAAAAGCAAAGCATAAAAAGATAACTAAAGAAGAAAAAGAAATTCAACTTGTTGGGAATTATCGGTTACATGCATCTCATACATAAGCAAAATTTAAAATTTTTAAACAATATATCTGATCTTGCCATGAATTTACAATATACATATTAATGAGAATAAGAAAAAATCACCTTTGATTTTTGTTGAACAGTTTATTTTACTTCTCATCGGGTTGTCGCAAACCACAGTGTCTAAAATGGAACACCTCTAATAAGTAATCCACACTAGATAAGGATTCAAAGAACCAACAATTAGGAGGAACAAGGGCTGGCCTAAATCCCTAGATGCTAGCTAGGGAAGGTGGCAGCTAGGGTTGAGAGAAAAGAGAGAGAGTGTTTTCTTAATTGTTCACACTTAACCCTAATTCCACATCTCTTGGATTTTTATAGTTAGGTTAAAAAAATACAACTTCATAATGGGATTGGGCTCTTTAAAATTGATGGAGAATTATTAATTGGGCTTCTAGAATTATTTATAATTATTTAAGCTCAATTAAATTCAATTTAAGCCCATTCACAAAAGACTATGCACAAAACCCATAAACTAGGTAGTTTGTACATATACTTGGATTTAATTACCCAAATGAATTCCAAATCCAACCAAATTAAACATGTAGGCTCCACAACACTTATGTAACATATTTAATTTATTTTGGTCCAATATGTAGGCCTCTAAGGCCTTATGTTTTGGAGTTGGTGTGTGGCCCCTCTTCTAAAGGGATTCTGTGCCAACTTCACTTCTTTGGGCCTTTATAATTCCTCCAATAGACCTATTAATTATTATATTAGCCTTATAATACTTATAATTCAATAATAATCAATTATGAAATACATTATTTCAATTAGGTCCAATTTTACAGAACATTTCAAAAAAGTTCTGCGAACAATTTTACTTGATCATAATTAATTAAACTCTTTAATTAATGATTATCTTATTCACTTCTCTATCCCCATAATAATATCAAATATTATTATCCTTGTCATTTTACCATTTTATCCTTTTTCTCTATATGTGTGTGACCTATTGGGTTCCTGTTCATATTGGCAGTATAATATGTAATTGTGAATTTTATTCAAAACGCACATGATTTAAACTTTTTTAAATCATTTTATCAATCCCTATTGATATTCTTGATACACTATTATACAAGTCATGATTGGCCTCTAGCTAGGTATCATGACTACCCAAATATCAGGAAAGTCAAGTGGTTTGACTATACCCTTCCATAGAAATAGTTACCGTGCAATTACTCCTTCCACCACTCTTATCTCAATTAGATTCTGAGAATGGATTTCTATCGACTCATATAAATCTAATTATGTATGTTCTATTAATTTCACCATTGTTCCCAAAATGTACTCCATGGATCTCTATCCATCTTGGCATATTATTCTGGCCAGAGATTCTTTAAACAAGGCAATTATAGAATCATGCGAGATAACTTCCCTTATTAAATCTAAGATCGTAAATCCTTTGTCAATTACTCAACTATCTTTAAGTAGGTTATGATATACCCAATCTCCTAACTATGTTCACTCCCTATTGGAAGTAATCATTTATGGAGTTAAAATATACCACTTGCTACTTAAGATAACTTTGGTGATCTCAAGTCCAAGGATACTTGCACAAACGCTATGAAGAGATTCTTCGCTGACATAGATTTAATATCCTTGTGAGGATTCTCTTTGTAGGTCTCCAATGAACTTGTTCTTCTAATAAGCTTCCACATGTTAACTTTGATTATCTTCCATAATAATAGTTATGAGAACCACTGCTTGAACCATTCAAGAAGCATATCATGTGCTAGTCTATCCGAATTAACAATGCCCTATCTTGTTAATTCTATGACTAGGGATATTTAGATATTAACACATTTGCATGCAATAGACATCTCATATCATGAACACTTTCACTGTGTTTATAATATCTAGGACTTCATTTATTAATTTAAGATTTACAAACTCATGTATTTAAACATAGCATTAACAAATGAATGATGCCTTTTATTAAGAATATGAATTCATACATATGAAATACATCCCTATTATACAGGCTCTAGGGCATACTCTTTAATAATCTCCCACTTGCACTAAAGCCAATCACTCATATGTCTTAGACCCATGCTATTTATATGGTGATCATGCTTAATCTGGGACAGTGCTTTAGTGAGGGGATTTGCCACATTATCATTTGTAGGGACCCTTTCTATTTTCACATCATTTCTAGCTACTATTTCCCTTATGAGATGGTAGCGTCTGAGAACATGCTTGTATCGCTGATGAGACCGTGGTTCCTTTGCTTGCGTAATGGCCCTATTATTGTCACAATATAAAGGAATCAGATCAATAATGCTAGGCACCACTCCTAGTTTAGATATAAACTTTTTGATCTAGATTGCTTCTTTGGCTTTTTCCGAAGCAGCAATGTACTCAGCTTCTGTCGTGGAATCAGCAGTTGTTTCTCGTTTGGAATTCTTCCAACTAACTGCTCCTCCTCCCATTATTAACACATAACTAGACTGTGATTTACGATCATCTTTGTCAGATTGGAAGTTGGCATCTGTATACCCATTTACTTCCAAACTAACCCCTCCATATACCAAGAATATATCCTTGGTCATTCTCAAGTACTTAAGGATATTCTTGATAGCTGCCCAGTGTTCCTCTCCAAAATTGGATTGGAATCTACTTGTGATAATCAAATCAAATGCTACATCTGGACGTGTACATAACATAGCATACATGATATAACCAATTGCAGATGCATATGGTATTCTATTCATGCTCTCTCTATCCTCTAGTGTCTGCGGACACATAGACTTAGAAAGGTGTTTCCTATGTACCATGGGTATAAACCCTTTCTTAAAGAGATCCATATTGAACCTCTTCAATACTTTATCTATATAGGTACTTTGAGAAAGACCTAGCAACCTATTGGATCTATCTCTATAAATCCTTATTCCCAGAATATAGGATGTTTCTCTAAGGTCTTTCATGGAGAATTGCTTGGATAATCATATTTTAACAGATTGGATAAGAGAAATGTCATTTCCCATGATCAATATGTCATTTACATATAGAACTAGGAAGACAATTGCACTCCCACTGACCCTTTTATACACACAAGGTTCATCCTCATTTTGTGAGAAACCAAACTCTTTGATTGTCTTATTGAATCGTATGTTCTAGCTCCTAGAGGCTTGCTTTAATCCATAAATGGATCTTTGAAGCTTGCATACCTTTTCACCATTTCCAAATGTGAACCCTTCTAGTTGTGTCATATACACATCCTCAGTCAGATTTCCATTTAGGAAAGCTGTCTTCACATCCATTTGCCAAATCTCATAATCATAATGAGCTGGAATGGCTACAAGTATTATTATAGACTTAAGCATTGCTACATGAGAAAAGGTTTCATCATAGTCAACACCTTCTTTTTGACGATAGCCCTTTGCTACTAAGCGAGCTTTATAGGTAACTATATTACCTTCCATGTCGGTCTTCTTTTTGAAGACCCATTTGCACCCTATGGATTTTATCCTTTCAGGTGGTTGAGTTAAAGTCCATACTTTATTCTTATACATAGAGTCCATTTCAGACTATATAGCCTTAAGCCATAAATCACATTCTGAATTGTTCAAAACTTATTGATAGCTTGTAGGCTTATTGTCCTCTATTACAATTATTCCTCTATCCGAATCAACGTGAAATCCATATCTCACAGGGATAGAACGCATCCTAGTAGATCTCCTAGGATTTTGTGTATAATCAGGTTCAACTGTAATCTCATCATTATGAAATTCAGTCTCGGGTTCAATCAATTGATCCACTTCTATTTGTAGATCTTGAACTTCACCAAGTTCAATTTTACTCCCACTGTCCTCTCATAGGAGAAATTCTCTTTCTAAAAAGACAGCATGCCTTGAAACAAATACCTTTTGTTCTAAGGGATGATAGAAATAATATCCAAACATTTCTTTTGGATATCCCACAAATAAACATTTGTCAGACTTACCATCTAGTTTGTCTGACATTGTCCTCTTTACATAAGCAGGACAACCCTATACTTTCGTATGAGAAAGCGTGGGTTTCTTGTTATTACACATCTCATATGGAGTAACATCAACTGATTTACAAGGAACTCTATTTAATACATAAACTACAGTTTCTAGTGTATATCCCCAAAAAGACATAGGCAAGTCTACTCGGCTCATCATTGATCGAACCATATCTAATAGTGTTCGATTTCTCCTTTTAGATACACCATTGTGTTGTGGTTTATATGGTGGAGTCCATTGAGATAAAATCCCATTATCTCTAAGATAATCTTGAAATTCTTGGCTTAAGTATTCTCCACCTCGATCTGATCTAAGTGTTTTAATACACTTACCAAGTTGTTTCTTTACTTTATTTCTGAATTCTTTGAACTTTTCAAATGCATCTGATTTATATTTCATTAGATAGATGTATCCATACCTTAAATAATCATATATGAAAGTAATGACGTAGGAGTAACCTCCTCTAGCATGTGTAGTCATTAGGCCACATACATCTGAATGTATTAAGTCCAAAACCATTTTAGCTCGTTCTCCTTTACCAATAAAGGAAACTTTTGTCATTTTTCCTAATAAACAAGATTTGCATGTATCAAATGATTCATAATCAAATGATTCCAAATCACCTGACTTGTGTAATTTGGTCATGCGTTTCTCATTTATATGGCCTAAACGACAATGCCATAAGTATGAGGTATTTAGATTATCATGTTTCATTCTCTTGGTATCCACATTATGCACTTCTTTAATTAAATCAAGAACAAATATACCATTCTCAATGATAGCTTTTGCATAAAATATATTGTTCTTAAAAATGTAAAAGCACTTGTCCTTTAAAGCAATGTTATAATCGTTTAATAAACAACTAAAAGAAATAATACTCTTGGATAAAGCTGGAACATAATAAAAATTATTTAATTCCAGTACTAATCCACTTGGAAGAGGCAAATGGTAAGTTCCCATAACCATTGTAGAGATGTTATATCTAGTAGCTGACTGCAAACATATCTTTGCCTTTCCAACTCTTCTAAAGCTTTTAAGTCCCTGTAGATCATTACACAAGTGAGATCCACATTCGGTATCTAATACCCAAGATTGTTTTGAAGCAATAAAATAAGTATTAATTTCAATCATATGAATACCTAAAGTAGAAGCATCAGCTTGCTTCTTCTCCTTGAGAGAATCTAGATAGGCCTTACAGTTACGCTTCCAGTGACCATCCTTTCCATAATGGAAGCAAGTTCCTTTGGGATTCTCTTTCTTGGGAACCTTCTTCTTGGAGATCCCACCAATCTTTGGCTGTGCCTTGGTTATCATCTTCTTCTTCTGCTTCTTGCCTTTAGCAAAAGTGACAAACATGACACTTTTAAGATCCTTCTTAAAGGATCAATCAGCTGTTTTGAGCATGTTGATTAATTCAGGAATGGTAACTTGGATCTAGTTCATGTTGAAGTTAAGCACAAAAGGTGCATAACTTGGAGCCAACGAGTACAACATTAAATCTATGTATAGATCATTATCCATTACATAGCCAAGTCTACTTAAATGCTTAATATACCCATACATCTTCAATGCATGAGTAGCAGCTAAAGTGCCTTCCACCATTTTGCAACTAAATAGAGCACGAGCAATCTCATATTGCTCAATTCTAGCCTGAGAAGAATAAAGCTCCTTAAGATGCAAAATGATGGTTCTTGCATCCATCATCTCATGCTGCTTTTGAAGCTCTGAGGACATAACACCCAGCATCAGACATTCTACCACTTCACTATCCTCCATGTATTTTCGATAAGTGCCTTTGATCTCATCAATGGCATCATCTAATGAACGTTGTGGTGGATCTTTATCCAAGACATAATGGATCTTTTCATCTCTGAGAACAATACTCACTTGCCTAATCCAGTCAGAATAGTTGCTTCCAACCAGCTTGTTATGCAAGATTGATCATATATTAATGTTTGATGTGCTCATGATGATGACCTAGATGTGAAAAAGAAAACATATGAGAGTATGTTCATATATATGTATGCATTAATTAGGTCGTTAATTAATCCATTTACTCCCACTATTTTATTGTGAATTAATAGCCCACTATTTAATCCGAGAAAACCTGATGGTTTTCCTAGTGGGCCAATATCCAATCCTTGATATGTAATTTGACCTTGACTGTGGTCAACAAACCAAACTCCATACCCTTGAAAGGTAGGTATCTCTATACCAATTGTCTCTCTACACAACTATTGGATCATTAGGTTATCAACTCTTGATACATGGATATCAATTATGCATTCCCTAATCTTGCCTCTAGAACCATTAGCCTTGACTATGGTCAACAAACTAATGGGACAACTAAGATGACCCATTTAATTAGATTTGAACATTTTTGATATAATGTGAGCTTGACTATGGTCAACAACCCACATTATAAAGAACTCTGGTTCTCCTCAAATTAATGGAAGGCTTATATACCTTAGTATTTGTTTAAGGATTTTAGTTAATTAAGTCTCATCATACATGGTTGGCATACATTGGTATGTACCCTATATCTATCACATAAATATAGGCATAGAAATATGGCATAGTTATGGACTTTACTACATTGATTTTCCCGAGCCAAAAGGGAAATCAAAAGGTCACACCTAGGCAGTACGCATGATTCAAATAAGTAAAAAATAATTACATTATCTTCAAGCTTGTTGGATCTCCTTCCAGCCCATCTTGCTCCTTAATAGTAGTCTCCATCTTTATCTCTAATTCTAATCTAAGTAATCTAATTACATATTACAATTTGTAAAAGAAATACAAACAAAAAACAAGTGGCCGGGATATGAAAGTCCTCATTGGGCCAAAACATGCATAATGCACAATTACATTGGGCCTTGTCCATAACTATCCATCATGCCAATCATACACCCTTATATGCATTTCTAATGCATAAAGTAAAACATATAATGGATTACTAACTTTGTTTTAACTCTTGAAATAAACTTTTGAGTTAATTTAATAATGTGATCAAATTAGGAAACTTTTTCCATTTTGGAAACTTTCATTTTAGGAAACCTTTTTGCATGTATGTGTTCTTGCCTTAATTATCAATCCAATTGATTATTAATTAATTATAAATTGATTATTTAATTACTTAATCATATTAAATAATTAAAAAATCAATTTTGGGCTTATAACAAGGGTAGGCCGAAACCCACACAACAAAACCCTAAAGTGTGTTCACACACAAAACTAGTTTTATGTCTATTGGACCATTTGGGCCTTTTGAAATGAGCCAACCTCACTCCATCCTTTAAAACCCATTAATAAACTTAATTATAGTTTATAATATTTAATTTAAATAAGCTCCTTCGGCCCACCAAGTCATTCACTAATTTAAACCAAGTCCGTAAACATAATTAAACCCATTAAGTGGTTTTAATGAATTAAAATTAATTTAAGTCCCATTTTAATTAATAAAAATAATTAAAGAAATTTTAATATATCAGATATATCAGATTTAGAAAATTAAAAATCATTCTAAACAAGAACACATCAAGAACACACAAAGAACACCAATTTATCGAACTTCTCAACTAAACTAGTTTTCATGCAAAACTTGTTCAATTTCAATCTCGTTTGATCTTATGGCTTAATATCACATACTAAATACATAAATTATCATCAAAATGATCTTAGAGTGGATCTATAAAAAATTAATTTAGAACAGCCCCTAAAATTAAAAGCCATTCACGCCAAAACCATGATCCCTTCTCAAAAGAATCGTTTTTGTTTTCGTTTTATTTCTTTGACCACACATATATCTAGAAATCAATATTTCTCATTCATGAACAATCAAATCTAATATTTTAAAGTTTATGAAATAAATAACTCAAAAATAAAACTTATTTCGCAGAAAAATATAGAATTATATATTCATTGCAAAATCGAGGCTCTAATACCATGTTGGGAATTATCGGTTACATGCATCTCATACATAAACGGAATTTAAAATTTTTAACCAATATATCTCATCTTGCCATGAATTCACAATATACATATTAATGAGAATAAGAAAAAATCACCTTTGATTTTTGTTGAACAGTTGATTTTACTTCTCACCAAGTTGTCGCAAACCACAGTGTCCAAACTCGAACACCTCCAATGAGTAATCTACACTAGAGAAGGATTGAAAGAACAAACAATTGGAAGGAACAAGGGCTGGCCAAAATCCCTAGATGCTAGCTAGGGAAGGTGGCGGCTAGGGTTGAGAGAAAAGAGAGAGAGTGTTTTCTTAAATGTTCACACTTAACCCTAATTCCACATCTCTTGGATTTTTATAGTTAGGTTAAAAAATCCAACTTCATAATGGGATTGGGATCTTTAAAATTGCTGGAGAATTATTAATTGGGCTTCTGGAATTATTTATAATTATTTGGGCTCAATTAAATCCAATTTAAGCCCATTCACAAAAGACTATGCACAAAACCCACAAACTAGGCCCTTTGTACATATACTTGGATTTAATTAACCAAATATATTCCAAATCCAACCAAATTAAACATGTAGGCTCCACAACAATTATGTAACATATTTAATTTATTTTGGTCCAAGAATTAGGCCTCTAAGGCCTTTTGTATTGGAGTTGGCGTGTGGCCCTTCTTCTGGAGGGCTTTTGTGCCAACTTCACTTCTTTAGGCCTTTATAATTCCTCCAACAGAACTATTAATTATTATATCAGCCCTATAACACTTATAGTTGAATCATAATCAATTATAAAATATATTATTTCAATTAGGTCCAATTTTATAGAACATTTCAAAAAAGTTATGCGAATAATTTTACTTGATCATAATTAATTAAACTCTTTAATTAATTATTATCTTATTCACTTCTCTATCCCCATAATAATATCAAATATTATTATTATTGTCATTTTACCATTTTATCCTTTTTCTCTATATGTGTGTGACCTATTGGGTTCCTATCCATATTGGCAGTATAATATGCAATTGTGAGTTATATTCAAAACTCACATGTTTTAAACTTCTTTAAATCATTTTATCAATCCCTATTGATATTCTTGATATACTATTATACAAGTCATAATTGGCCTCTAGCTAGGCATCATGACTACCCAAATGTCAGGAAAGTTAAGTGGTTTGACTATACCCTTCCATAGAAACAGTTACTGTGCAATTGCTCCTTCCACCACTCTTATCTCAATTAGATTCTGAGTATGGATTTCTATCAACTCATATAAATCTAATTATGTATTTTCTATTAATTTAACCATTATTTCCAAAATACCCTCCATGGATCTCTATCCATCTTGGCATATTACTCTGGCCAGAGATTCTCTGAACAAGGCAATTGTAGAATCATACGGGATAACTTCTCTTATTAAATCTGGGATGCTGAATCCTTTGTCAATCACTCAACTATCTTCAAGTAGGTCATGATATACCTAATCTACTAACTATGTTCACTCCCAGTTGGAAGTAATCAGTTATGGAGTCAAAATATACCACTTGCTTCTTAAGATAACTTTGGTGATCTCAAGTCAAGGATACTTGCACAACCGCTATGAAGAGATTCCTCACTGACATAGATTTAATATCCATGTGAGGATTCTCTTTGTAGGTCTCCAATGAACTTGTTCTTCTAATAAGAATCCATATGTTAGCTTTAATTATCTTCCATAATCACAATTATGAGAACCACTGCTTGAACTATTCAAGAAGCATAACATGTGCTAGTCTATCCGAATTAACAATGTCCTATCTTGTTAATTCTATGACTAGGGATATTTTGATATTATCACATTTGCATGCAATAGACATCTCATATCATGAACACTTTCATCATTGCCTTTGCACTGTGTTTATAATATCTAGGACTTCATTTATTAATTTAAGATTTAAAAACTCATGTATTTAAACATAGCATTAAAAATAATTATATTATCTTCAAGCTTGTTGGATCTCCATCCAGCCCATCTTGCTCCTTGATAGTGGTCTCCATTTATATCTCTAATTCTATCTAAGTAATCTAATTACATATTACAATTTGAAAAAGAAATACAAACCAAAAACAAGTGGCCGGGACATGAAATTCCTCAAAGGGCCAAAACATGCATAATGCTCAATCACATTGGGCCTTGTCCATAACTATCCATCATGCCAATCATACACCCTTATATGCATTTCTAATGCATAAAGTAAAACATATAATGGATTACTAACTTTGTTTTAACTCTTGAAACAAAATTTTGAGTTATTTTAATAATGTGATCAAATTAGGAAACTTTTTCCATTTTGGAAACTTTCATTTTAGGAAACCTTTTTGCATGTATGTGTTTTTTCCTTAATTATCAATCTAATTGATTATTAATTAATTATCAATTGATTATTTAATTAATTAATCATATTAAATAATTAAAAAATCAATTTTGGGCTTATAACAAGGGTAGGCCGAAATCCACACAACAAAACCCTAAAGTGTGTTCACACACAAACTAGTTTTGTGTCTATTAGACCATTTGGGCCTTTTGGAATGAGCCAAGCCCACTCCAGCCATTAAAATCCATTAATAAACTTAATTATAGTTTATAATATTTAATTTAAATCAGCTCCTTGGGCCCACCAAGTCATTCACTAATTTAAATCAAGTCCGTAAACATAATTAAGCTCATTAAGTGGTTTTAATGAATTAAAATGAATCCAATTAATTTAAGGCCCATTTTAATTAATACAAATAATTAAAAGCACTTTAATATATCATATATATCAGATTTATATGATTAAAAATTGTTCTAAACAAGAACACATCAAGAACACACCAAGAACACCAATTTATCGAACTTTTCGACTAAACTAGTTTTCATGCAAAACTTATTCAATTTTAATTTCGTTTGATCCTATGGCTTAATATCACATATTAAACACATAAATTATGATAAAAAATATCTTAGAGTGGATCTATAAAAAATTAACTTAGAAAAGCCCCTAAAATTAAAAGCCATTCACGCCAAAACCATGATCCCTTTCTCAAAAAAATCATTTTTGTTTTCCGTTTTATTTATTTGATCACACATATATCCAGAAATCAATATTTATCATTCATGAACAATCAAATCTGATATTTTAATGTTTATGAAATAAATAACTAAAAAATAAAATTTATTCCGCAGAAAAATATAGAATTATATATTCATGGCAAAACCGAGGCTCTGATACCATGTTGGGAATTATTGGTTACATGCATCTCATACATAAGCGAAATTTAAAATTTTTAACCAATATATCTAATCTTTTCATGAATTTAAAATATACATATTAATGAGAATAAGAAAAAATCACCTTTGATTTTTGTTGAACAATTGATTTTACTTCTCACCGGGTTGTCACAAACCACAGTGTCCAAAATCGAACACCTCCAATGAGTAATCCACACTAGAGAAGGATTGAAAGAACCAAAAATTGGGAGGAACAAGGGCTGGCCGAAATCCCTAGATGCTAGCTAGGGAAGGTGGCAGCTAGGGTTGAGAGAAAAGAGAGAGAGTGTTTTCTTAATTGTTCACACTTACCCTCATTTCACATCTCTTGGATTTTTATAGTTAGTTTAAAAAATCCAACTTCATAATGGGATTGGGCTCTTTAAAATTGCTGGAGAATTATTAATTGGGCTTCTGGAATTATTTATAATTATTTGGGCTCAATTAAATCCAATTTAATCCCTTTCACAAAAGACTATGCACAAAACTCACAAACTAGGCCTTTTTTTACATATACTTGGATTTAATTACCCAAATGAATTTCAAATCCAACCAAATTAAACATGTAGGCTCCACAACACTTACGTAACATATTTAATTTATTTTGGTCCAAGAAGTAGGCCTCCAAGTCCTTCTGGTTTTGGAGTTGGCGTGTGGCCCTTTTTCTGGAGTGCTTCTGTGCCAACTTCACTTCCTTGGGCCTTTATAATTCCTCTAATGGACCTATTAATTATTATATCAGCCCTATAACAGTTATAGTTAAATCATAATCAATTATGAAATACATTATTTCAATTAAGTCCAATTTTACAGAACATTTCAAAAAAGTTCTGCGAATAATTTTACTTGATCATAATTAATTAAAAACTCATCTAAATCTAATTATGTATGTTCTATTAATTTAACCATTGTTCCCAAAATTCCCTCCATGGATCTCTATCCATCTTGGCATATTACTCTGGCCAGAGATTCTTTAAATAAGGAAATTATAGAATCATGCAAGATAACTTCCCTTATTAAATTTGGGATGGTGAATCGTTTGTCAATCACTCAACTATCTTCAAGTATGTCATGATATACCCAATCTCCTAACTATGTTCACTCCCAGTTGGAAGTAATCAGTTATGGAGTCAAAATATGCCACTTGCTACTTAAGATAACTTTGGTGATCTCAAGTCCAAGGAAACTTGCACAACTCCTATGAAGAGATTCCTCACTAACATAGATTTGATATCCATGTAAGGATTCTCTTTGCAGGTCTCCAATGAACTTTTTCTTCTAATAATCATCCATATGTTAGCTTTGATTATCTTCCATAATCACAGTTATGAGAACCACTGCTTGAACCATTCAAGAAGCATAACATGTGCTAGTCTGTCCGAATTAACAATGCCCTATCTTGTTAATTTTATGACTAGGGATATTTAGATATTAACACATTTTCATGCAATAGACATCTCATATCATGAACACTTTCACTGTGTTTATAATATATAGGACTTCATTTATTAATTTAAGATTTACAAACTCATGTATTTAAATATAGCATTAATAAATGAATAATGCCTTTTTTTAAGAATATGAATTCATACATATGAAATACATCCCTATTACATGGGCTCTAAGGCATACTCTCTAACATAACTAAGATAAACTACCATTGATTTGGACTAAAAAAACTTCAAAAATGCAACAACTCTACTAAAACAATAATGTACTTAAATAACTGATAAACTTTCCAAACTTTAAAATAGAAATAAACTAAAGTAACGAGTTTGTGGTTCAAGGATTTCACAAATTTTAGCAATTGAAACCCAATCTTCTTCTTCACAAAAATCTGCACAGGGAATTTTTACAAGTCTCCACTAAAAAAACTACTTTCAGTAATGGTTAGCAATAAATCTTCACAAAAATAATTTCCTTCATAAAAATCCATCAATTTGAAACTACTATCAACAAAAACAATCCCCTACCCCACACTTTAAAAGTTGTTGTCTTCGGCAACTATAAATAATTAGCATAAAAAGATAAAGTGTAAGCAAACTCCCTATAATCAAAAGTTAGATAGAGGAAGGGATGGTGGTGCAATTATTTCAATCCTTGAGATCAAGGTGGCCATGGCTGTAATAATTTGCTCCTGTTGCTTCTTGAAATCTGCTTGATTTATAGCTAGAGTGTCTATTCTATCCATCAGGATAGTGTATTGGGCAGAGGAAAAAGTGACAACCCCTTGGTCTAGGCCAAGTGAAGGATTGCTCAAACTCCTTGCCATTTTTCTCATGTACTTCTTTCTATCTATAAGTTTGATGCCATGCTTTGTAGTTAGGTCATCAACAATGACTTTCACGTTCTTAAGTAGCTTATAATCAATGTAAGCCGCTACAAGTAGGGAATCATCCTCATTCAGTGGATGCTCAAAAGCCCTAACAACCATAGTTACTTATCCTTGCAAGGAATTATTCTTCAATTTGGTAGGCTGCTGTTGTATCTCCTCAAGCTTATTCCACCAATGGTAAGCACCATTTATAAGAATGTTCCTGCCCATGTAAGCCCAAAAAGAGCACTTTTGGTAAGTTCACCTGCCCTATAGATTGCACATGAGACATAGGTGATAATGAAAAAAATATATGCAAAATCCTAAAAGCATGACCCCTCAGGTGCTGGGATTTGGTGGTTCCTAAGATGTATAGCCCTTCAGCTTGTGGGTCTTTGATCTCTTCCCAGGCTTTGTTCTTGTCATAATCAAAGTAGGCATAGGGAGCATCACTGGGGAATCCCAAAGCTTTAAAAAAGTTTGTAAAGATCTTCTCATAGTATTTTCCCTCCATCCAAAAGGTTACCATGTATGGAAACTCTTCATGCCCAAAGTGGCATTTAACAGTAGTTAAAAAGTCCTTACTTAGCTTAAGATAAACCATCTCCCTATATTTAAAGAATTTCTCCTAGCCAATTGCAGCAATATGCTTGTCCATCTCTTCCTTGATACCTAACTTCTCTAGCAGGTTGGAATCCAAGTATGCTAAAGGCAAATATTCATAGTTAGACAAAATTTTATAAGTAGTTTGGGCATATTTAGGCACACAACTTGGCACTTTAGGCTCCCTGGATTTCTTTTTTTTTTTTTTTTTGCCTCTGGATAGGTGCTGGTAGAGGTGGTTAGCTAGGTTTGCCTAATCACTAGGTGGTAAAGGTTGATTGGAAAGAGGTTGAATGGTTTGAGCTTGTGATGATGAAGAACCTTAAGTGTGAGATCGTTTTGGTGCCACTAACAATATCAAAACAAAACAAAGTTAAACCTGCATAATATCTCAAAAGAAAGCACAAGAAGCGCAACCAAAAGACTGAGGGAAACAACAATGCTTAGCACAATAAAAGCTAAATAGAGAATGAAAAGGATAAACAGCAACTAAGTGATGCAATGGTAGTTGGAACATAAGCATGTATCTCAAATTGATGTGAAGCTAAGCAACAACACATGGCTTGGCAATCAAGTAATTACTGGAACCGAAATAGAGGTAACACTCAATATTAAAAAATGAAGGATCTGAATAAAATTGTAAATTAAAGACAAGAATCCCTACATCAGACCAACATGTGCATTATGCTTGTAATAATCAAAATAGGCATAAATTCTAGGAAGAAAATTACAAGTCAGAAACATGGTTGCAAAAGAGAGTCAGGAAGCTGGAAAAATGCTCAAAAGGTTATTTTCATGAAGCTAACAATGGAAATATAAGCAAATCAAACAAAGCACAATACATAACACAACATTGCACCTATGTTGAATTTAGTAGGCAAAGAAAAATTTTAGAGTTTAATGGAAAAATTCAAACCCTATCAATAATAATTCTAACTAAAAACTAAGTTATAGCTCAAAATCTGGGGAATTCAGTATTATAACTCAACTAACAATGGAATAAAAGCACTATAATTCCTAGAAAGGGTCATCTAAAAGCAAACCAATCCACAAAGAAAGCATGCCTTTCAATTTCTATAGTTCTCATTAAGCAATACTGAAAGCTCACAAGGTTTGGCATGAACAAAATGGAAACACGGGCAAAGGTTGATCAAGCTATCTTTTAAGCATTAAAATGGCTAGACAATGTAACTCTCTTGCTCAACTATTTTTTGGAGACGTACCATAACAAATAAACCAAATGAATAAAAGAATAAGTGCTCATGTGCAATTGAATTTTTGGAACTACAAGCATATGCTGAATACCAGGATCAATAAGGGAGAATATCTGGCATAAGAATTTTAAGTCCAATCAAAGCACAAGAAAGTGAGAAGAAATAGTGTAACACCCTATATCCCATGTTTACTATATCCATTGCAAACTATGCCATTTTAATTCATCAAGTCATATGACTATATCATCATACTGTAGCTATTGAACTTTCATGCTTAGCATTCATCATATCAATACATTTATATAAAGTAATTCTAATTTCATCATGCATGCATATACTAGTATTTTCACTATGAGCTTATTACAGTCTTCACTTCCATATAATTTACATATACATATATTACGACCCTTATACATATTAAACATGTAAGGAACTAAACAAGATTTATCAAAAGTTTCCTACATCCACTTCTATAGACTGGTGTTGGCCTGTCCTGATGCAGAAATAGTTCCTGTGCAAAAGCCTTGCCTACTAAAACCTACACGAATCAAAATAACCCGTGCTAAGCTATAAAGCTTAGTGGGGATTCTAAACATGAAAGACAACCACTCACAGCGGTTGTCAAAGATATAGAATAAACAAACAATTTAAAATAATAATAATAAGTTACATAACAAGATAACCTTTCACAATAAATTCAGCATACTTGAATTCATAATGAGATATGCATATAATGTAAACAGATACCAAATCATGCTTAATTAACCATTGTTAAACATGTTTAGTCATATATCGGATGCAAAGTTCATACTGTAATTAACTGTAAAACTTTATTGCTTTACTTTAGCCTGCTTAAGTTCTAAGAATGGATAACGGGATCGATGGATACCCGAGGGTATCAAATGATAGATATCTGAAGATATCATAACTATGGACCCAAGTAGGGCCAACTATACTTTGGACCGGTCAAATGCTCGCACGTGAGCACCCACACGAGGGCAAAAATAAACAACCCTAATGGGCTGTGTAAGATCCAGCAGGATCGACTTTGGCAGCTGCAATTCCCTATAGGCGCCTATCTATCCATAACTGAACTCTATTGCAGGCGATACTTTATTCATGTTTATTTCATACTATTAAGACTATGTTCATAGTGTACTATTCGTATATGTATAATATCTTGTAATACTATGAGTTCTTTGGTGCATAAACAAATATATGCACATTTCATATGCTAGGTTATAACAAGCCATGAGACTATAAATTTGCATCATAACATATAAGCATGACGTATAATCATCATCTCATACAATTAAGCATGTTCTCTTTAAGCATTATACATAATCTTAGTCATGCCAAAATATCTTCTATTTCATGGGCAATTACATATTCATACATTCATATATAACATGTAGGCATGACATTTAATCATCACTCCATAATCATCATTGTACGTACCTGTAGATTCATTCGCATACAATTGATGCATTCTTATATGCATATTTATCTATACATATAACCACCTTCATCATCAAGTATGAATCAAGTACTATACAAATTATCGATAAGTCTTCATGTAATAAATACATTTAACTTGCAACATGTAAGGTAGATATACATACATCTTTACAACTTGATTGAAACCTTTATTCATATGTATTTTTGTATCAAAAACTTGTTAAATTTTCGATAAAAACAGTTTAGTTAATCATTACTATTCATTTGAAACCTTTCTGTGAATTTTGAGTAAAACAGCAAGGGTCACGGTTACTATGAATATTTGACAGCCGTGACATATAAGGACAAATAGGTCACGGTTACTATGAAATTGTTGGTAACCGTGTGGTATGTTCAAGGGGGTCACGGTTACTATGAAATTGTTGGTAACCGTGAGATAGGTCACATTTCGGTTCTGTACTAAAAACTGCACTAGGTCACGGTTACTATGAAAATCCTAGTAACCGTGTCATATATGTACAAAAGGGGCTCACGGTTACTATGAATTCCTTAGTAACCGTGAGATAGGTTACTTTTCTATTCTGGACTAAAAACTGGACTAGGTCACGGTTACTAAGGAAATCCTGGTAACCGTGACATATATTTTGTCCAGAGGCTGATTTACGGATTCAACTTGTATTGCAATTTTGACCTTTAAATCATCATTTTTAGAGAATAATTTCTTCTACAAACTTGTAGCCCTATGTGTCTAGTTTCTAGGACATCAAAAATCTCTTCAAAATCATTTATATAACTCGAGATATGAAGAAAATACTAAGGACTGTTCATGCTCACAAATTCTGCATCTTTGTCCGAAATTCAAACTGGATTTACACCCATTTAAAGACAGAATTCGTATATGGTTTATTCTTATAAAATCTTTTTCTATAGGTCTAGTTTAAGTCCCATTTTGAATCACCTCAATATCTATTTTCAAACTCCAGATATTATCAAAACAATACTCATAGGTCAAAAGAACTCAAACCCAGAATTTTTATCAAATTCACATGCATGTCTCATCTTATGTTCTCTTTGTTTATTTCTCAAGTTTTCAAGCAAAACACATCATGCTCCAAAAGATCCATTCACAAGCAATATGAGAAACCCTAAATTCCCATACCTTAGCCAAAATCACAAAATCTTTCAATCCTTAGCAATGTCTTTCCCTTTGTTCTTCCTTCTTTCTTCTTCTCCTTCACAAATATCATCATCATTCAAAATCCAACACTTATACAACATCTTCTTCAATCAAAATGAAAAGAAAAGAGATGAAGATGATGATGGGTTCATTAACATATACATTACCTTAGTTGAAAGTCTTAAACTCTTAATGAACTCACAAGATTTCTCATTAATTCTCTTGAGATGATTTAGAAGGAGTGAAGGAAGGATGAAGGAGATGAATTTTCTGGGTTTTCCTCTCTAATGGCCGACCACCACACACACACTCACAAAGTCTTTAATTTCTCTTTCCTTCCACTAACACACACACCTATATATAGTGCTTGGCAAATCTCTCTTTAGGTCCTTTAAGATTTTGCATGTTACCAAGACTTCCCACCAAATCTTGCATGTCACAAATCATACCCCATCATTTAAGTCATTCTTAATTCAACCTCACCAATTTAACCTTTTCTTACATTGACCTCTCAATTAATCATTTATTCACATTTACCCCTTAAAGATACTGTAATTGCAAAATTACCCCAAAACAATACTTTTTACTTCAATTGTATCCTCAACTAATATTAAACTTTACTCATAAATTTTATTTTCATGCAATTAACAATAATAATTTACCCCATGGACCCTTACTCATATGAAATTATCATTTACAAATATGCAAATTAACTAGGGTCATGTTAGGGGCCTTACAATTCTCTCCCCCTTAAAGAATTTCGTCCTCGAAATTCATACCTGTTTCAAACAATCGAGGATATTGCTTTCTCATAGCTGCCTCTGGCTCCCAAGTTACTTCTTGTACACCGTGATGTTGCCAGAGTACTTTAACAAGGGGGATCTGTTTGTTCCTTAATTGCCTAATCTCCCTAGCCAGGATTTCCTTTGGTTCCTCATCATAAGTGAAATCCGGCTGTAACTGAATTTCTTGAACTTGCAACTTGTGAGATTCATCCGTGCGATATCTACGAAGCATAGATAC
Source organism: Excoecaria agallocha (assembly GCA_037975025.1). Lineage (NCBI taxonomy): Eukaryota > Viridiplantae > Streptophyta > Magnoliopsida > Malpighiales > Euphorbiaceae > Excoecaria > Excoecaria agallocha. Next base: position 32,737,916 of record CM075819.1, read on the forward strand.
ATGAAACACATCATGAAGCTTGGCCAATTCCATAGGAAGAGCCAATCTGTAAGCCACTGGTCCAACTCTTTGAAGAATTTCATACGGACCAATGAATCTCGGGCTGAGTTTTCCTTTCTTCCCAAATCTAAGCACCTTTCTCCAAGGAGACACCTTCAAAAACACTTTGTCACCCACCTGGTACTCGATATCCCTTCTTTTAAGGTCAGCATATGATTTTTGCCTGTCACTCGCTTCTTTCAGCCTCTGCTTGATAACTTGAACTTTTTCTTCTGTATCTCTAATAAGGTCAGGACCAATTAACTTACATTCGGTCAACTCAGTCCAACAGACTGGAGTTCTACATTTTCTGCCATACAAAGCCTCATATGGTGCCATTTGAATACTCTTCTGATAGCTGTTATTATAAGCAAATTCCATTAAGGCTACATATTTATCCCAACTACCAGAGAACTCCAAAGCACATCCCCTCATCATATCTTCGAGAATCTGAATAACCCTTTCGGATTGCCCATCCGTTTGAGGATGAAAAGCTGTACTGTACTTGAGTTGTGTTCCCAAAGCTTGCTGTAAACTCTTCCAAAATCTCGATGTAAACCTTGGATCTCGATCCGAAATTATAGACACTGGTATACCATGTAACCGTACAATTTCATTCACATACAATTCTGCAAACCTATCCATAGAATAATCTGTTCGAACTGGTAAAAAGTGAGCTACTTTTGTTAACTTATCCACTATTACCCATACAGCATCATTTTTCCTTTGAGAAAGAGGCAAACCAGTAACAAAATCCATGGTAATGTCTTCCCACTTCCATTGTGGAATTGGAGTGGGATTCAGGAGACCTGAAGGAAACTGATGTTCTGCTTTCACTTGCTGACATGTCAGACATTTAGAAACATAATCAACAATATCCTTCTTCATGCCAGGCCACCAGTAAAACTGTTTCAACTCTTGATACATCTTATTCCCACCTGGATGCATAGTGAATGCAGTATTATGTGCTTCATGCAACAATGTTCTTTTCACTTCTTTATCATCAGGGATACACAACCTGTTATGGTAGTATACACCACCATCTTCTTTCATTGAAAAATCGGATTGATTACCTTCACCAATTGCTTTAACAATCTGTTTCAACTTTGCATCATCCTTCTGAGCATCAATCATTGTCTGCCTAACCAAGGGCCTAACTTTAAGCTGTGCTAGTAAAGCACCATCAGAAGCAAATTTCCAATTGCACTGTTTTAACATCAAAACAGCCATCGACTTACGACTCAGGGCATCAGCAACCACATTCGCTTTTCCTGGGTGGTAATCAACTTTACAATCATAATCTTTGAATAGTTCCAACCATCTCCTCTGCCTCAAATTAAGTTCTTTCTGAGTAAGCAAGTACTTGAGGCTTTTATGATCAGTATAAATCCTGCACTTCTCCCCATAAAGGTAATGCCGCCAAATTTTTAAAGCAAAAACCACAGCTGCCAGTTCTAGATCATGAGTCGGGTAGTTCTGTTCATGTGTTTTCAACTGTCTAGATGCATAAGCTATAACTTTACCATCTTGCATCAATACACAACCCAAACCAACCTTAGAAGCATCACTGTACATTGCATACTCTTTCCCTGCCACAGGTTGAGTCAACACTGGAGCCTCAGTCAACATCTTCTTCAACCTTTCAAAACTTGCTTGACAACGATCAGACCATTCAAACTTAGTATTCTTTCTCAATAGCTTAGTGAGGGGTGAAGCAATGACAGAAAAACCTTTCACAAAACGACGATAGTAACCTGCCAACCCAAGAAAACTTCTAATTTCATGCACATTCTTGGGTGGTCTCCAACTAACAATAGCTTCAATTTTATTTGGATCGACCCTAACACCTTCAGCAGATACAACATGACCTAGGAAAGAAACTTCCTTAAGCCAAAAGTCACATTTACTCAACTTAGCAAACAACTCATTTCCTTTCAAAGTTTGCAAAACAATTCTCAAATGATCAGCATGTTCAGCCTCATTTCTGGAGTAAATCAGTATGTCATCAATAAACACAACAACAAATCGATCCAAATAGGGTTTGAATACCCTATTCATAAGATCCATAAATGCAGCAGGTGCATTAGTCAACCCAAATGGCATAACTAAAAATTCATAATGCCCATATCGCGTTCTAAAAGCAGTCTTAGGAACATCTCCATCTTTAACTCTGAGCTGATAATATCCCGATCGCAAATCTATCTTTGAAAACACACCAGCACCACTTAACTGATCAAATAAATCCTCTATTCGTGGCAAAGGATATTTGTTCTTCACTGTCACTTTGTTCAACTGTCTATAGTCGATACACATTCTCATAGACCCATCCTTCTTCTTAACGAATAAAACTGGAGCACCCCAATGTGACACACTAGGTCTGATAAAGCCTCTGTCTAACAATTCCTGTAATTGAACCTTCAGCTCTTTTAATTCAGATGGAGCCATTCTGTATGGTGCCCTGGAGATTGGGGCCGTACCAGGTATCAGATCAATAGATAACTCAACATCTCTTTCTGGAGGAAGTCCAGGTAATTCCTCAGGAAATACTTCTGGAAATTCTTTCACAATCGGTATTTTGTCAAGCTCCACCATATCCCTTTTTGAATCAAGGACTAAAGCTAAAAAGGCTTCACATCCTTTTCTAAGACAACGCCTAGCTTCCATTGCTGATATAACATCAATTGATAGCTTAGGACAATTGCCTTCTACTACCACTTCCTTTCCTTCATCGTTCCTGAGGGTTACTATTTTCATTTCACAATTCACCACAGCATGATGCTTGGATAACCAATCCATTCCCAGAATTACATCAAACTCATGAAAAGGCAATACAATCAAATCTGCTGGAAACTCTTTCCCTTTAACTATTATAGGACACTCTTTGCACACCTTATTAACAATTATACTATGTCCCAAAGGACTAGTAACACATACATCAAAATCTAACTGTTGTGTTTTAAACCTATCTCTACCCGAAACTCCAATACAAACATATGAGTGAGTAGAGCCAGGATCAATGAGTGCATGTATATTACAATTATAAAGAGAAAAAGTACCAGCTATAACTTCTGGAGCATCCTGTTCCTCTCTGGCCTTCATGGCATAAGCCCGCCTAGCAACCATTTGAGTAGAAGGTCTATCAACTGTCTCTGACATATTCTGGGACTGGGATCCATGATGAGCTGATCCAAACCTTCCCCTACCTCTACCTCTTCCAGATGGGGGTGCATTAGAAGCTCCCCTGCTATTCTGTTGCTTAAAACCTTGATCTGATTTCAAAGGACAATTTGCCATGAAATGATCGGCACTGCCACATCTAAAGCATTCTCCAGCCAGTTTCCTGCAATTACCCCAATGGTGCCTGGAACAATGAGAACATTCAGGTGCTTGACCACCACTCTGTCTTCCTGAAACTTCCCTCTCATTTCTAGGCTTGGTAAAGGATTCTTGCTTCTTTCCTTTATTAGGAGAATTGAAAACAGACTTTGCAGGCTGGCCTCCTTGAGTCCCTCTAAATCTTTTTCCAGCAGATGATCCTCCCCTGGGACCACTTCTTTTATGCTCTCTCTCTCTTTTAGTTATCTCATACTTTTCAATTTTCATGGCAGTTGTGACCAGTTGATTAAAATCTACCACATTTAGAGATGTAAAACCAAACAATTTTTCTTTAATTCTATCATTCAGCCCATCTTCAAAGTGCCTGCATTTGAACACTCCGGTCAACATCTCCTTGGGAACATATTTGCATAATCGGCTAAATTCTTTTTCATATTCAGCCACAAATAAAACTTTTTGTCTCAAACTCAGAAACTGCTTTAATTTCTCCTCCTTATAAGCCTCAGTAACATATTTCTTTCTGAACTCTTCCTCAAATAATTCCCAGGTAAGTGGGTCAGGTAACTGTGACTGTCTCAAAATTAACTTCCGCCAATCATATGCCATGCCTTGAAGTAAGGACACAACACAAGATACCTTGTGATTTGCAGGACAGTTTATTTCATCAAATATCCTCTCCAGCCTTTCTAACCAGAATTCAGCTTCTTCAGATTGTTCTAGATTGGTACCCATAAATTCTTGTGCCCCATGCTTTCTAATTTCGGATATTGGTGCCTTGGGCATAGTCATTCTCTGCAGAATCTGGGCCATATCCTGAGAAATTTTCAACAAGGCCTCTCCAGGAACTGCGGTAGGAGTTTCATTTCGATGCGAAGAGGAAGTTATTGGATTAGAAGGATTTGATCTATCCGGAAAATTACTTTCAGCCGATTCTTCTATAGCATCCCTAGAGTTCTCCATCTTTAATCTATAAGAAAACAGGAACTTTTGCATCAGGCCAACACAACACTATCTCAAATTAAGGTTTCTATACTTGCATTGCCCAGAAAAGGCTAAACCTAGGCTCTGATACCAAATTGTAACACCCTATATCCCATGTTTACTATATCCATTGCAAACTATGCCATTTTAATTCATCAAGTCATATGACTATATCATCATACTGTAGCTATTGAACTTTCATGCTTAGCATTCATCATATCAATACATTTATATAAAGTAATTCTAATTTCATCATGCATGCATATACTAGTATTTTCACTATGAGCTTATTACAGTCTTCACTTCCATATAATTTACATATACATATATTACGACCCTTATACATATTAAACATGTAAAGAACTAAACAAGATTTATCAAAAGTTTCCTACATCCACTTCTATAGACTGGTGTTGGCCTGTCCTGATGCAGAAATAGTTCCTGTGCAAAAGCCTTGCCTACTAAAACCTACACGGATCAAAATAACCCGTGCTAAGCTATAAAGCTTAGTGGGGATTCTAAACATGAAAGACAACCACTCACAGCGGTTGTCAAAGATATAGAATAAACAAACAATTTAAAATAATAATAATAAGTTACATAACAAGATAACCTTTCACAATAAATTCAGCATACTTGAATTCATAATGAGATATGCATATAATGTAAACAGATACCAAATCATGCTTAATTAACCATTGTTAAACATGTTTAGTCATATATCGGATGCAAAGTTCATACTGTAATTAACTGTAAAACTTTATTGCTTTACTTTAGCCTGCTTAAGTTCTAAGAATGGATAACGGGATCGATGGATACCCGAGGGTATCAAATGATAGATATCTGAAGATATCATAACTATGGACCCAAGTAGGGCCAACTATACTTTGGACCGGTCAAATGCTCGCACGTAAGCACCCACACGAGGGCAAAAATAAACAACCCTAATGGGCTGTGTAAGATCCAGCAGGATCGACTTTGGCAGCTGCAATTCCCTATAGGCGCCTATCTATCCATAACTGAACTCTATTGCAGGCGATACTTTATTCATGTTTATTTCATACTATTAAGACTATGTTCATAGTGTACTATTCGTATATGTATAATATCTTGTAATACTATGAGTTCTTTGGTGCATAAACAAATATATGCACATTTCATATGCTAGGTTATAACAAGCCATGAGACTATAAATTTGCATCATAACATATAAGCATGACGTATAATCATCATCTCATACAATTAAGCATGTTCTCTTTAAGCATTATACATAATCTTAGTCATGCCAAAATATCTTCTATTTCATGGGCAATTACATATTCATACATTCATATATAACATGTAGGCATGACATTTAATCATCACTCCATAATCATCATTGTACGTACCTGTAGATTCATTCGCATACAATTGATGCATTCTTATATGCATATTTATCTATACATATAACCACCTTCATCATCAAGTATGAATCAAGTACTATACAAATTATCGATAAGTCTTCATGTAATAAATACATTTAACTTGCAACATGTAAGGTAGATATACATACATCTTTACAACTTGATTGAAACCTTTATTCATATGTATTTTTGTATCAAAAACTTGTTAAATTTTCGATAAAAACAGTTTAGTTAATCATTACTATTCATTTGAAACCTTTCTGTGAATTTTGAGTAAAACAGCAAGGGTCACGGTTACTATGAATATTTGACAGCCGTGACATATAAGGACAAATAGGTCACGGTTACTATGAAATTGTTGGTAACCGTGTGGTATGTTCAAGGGGGTCACGGTTACTATGAAATTGTTGGTAACCGTGAGATAGGTCACATTTCGGTTCTGTACTAAAAACTGCACTAGGTCACGGTTACTATGAAAATCCTAGTAACCGTGTCATATATGTACAAAAGGGGCTCACGGTTACTATGAATTCCTTAGTAACCGTGAGATAGGTTACTTTTCTATTCTGGACTAAAAACTGGACTAGGTCACGGTTACTAAGGAAATCCTGGTAACCGTGACATATATTTTGTCCAGAGGCTGATTTACGGATTCAACTTGTATTGCAATTTTGACCTTTAAATCATCATTTTTAGAGAATAATTTCTTCTACAAACTTGTAGCCCTATGTGTCTAGTTTCTAGGACATCAAAAATCTCTTCAAAATCATTTATATAACTCGAGATATGAAGAAAATACTAAGGACTGTTCATGCTCACAAATTCTGCATCTTTGTCCGAAATTCAAACTGGATTTAGACCCATTTAAAGACAGAATTCGTATATGGTTTATTCTTATAAAATCTTTTTCTATAGGTCTAGTTTAAGTCCCATTTTGAATCACCTCAATATCTATTTTCAAACTCCAGATATTATCAAAACAATACTCATAGGTCAAAAGAACTCAAACCCAGAATTTTTATCAAATTCACATGCATGTCTCATCTTATGTTCTCTTTGTTTATTTCTCAAGTTTTCAAGCAAAACACATCATGCTCCAAAAGATCCATTCACAAGCAATATGAGAAACCCTAAATTCCCATACCTTAGCCAAAATCACAAAATCTTTCAATCCTTAGCAATGTCTTTCCCTTTGTTCTTCCTTCTTTCTTCTTCTCCTTCACAAATATCATCATCATTCAAAATCCAACACTTATACAACATCTTCTTCAATCAAAATGAAAAGAAAAGAGATGAAGATGATGATGGGTTCATTAACATATACATTACCTTAGTTGAAAGTCTTAAACTCTTAATGAACTCACAAGATTTCTCATTAATTCTCTTGAGATGATTTAGAAGGAGTGAAGGAAGGATGAAGGAGATGAATTTTCTGGGTTTTCCTCTCTAATGGCCGACCACCACACACACACTCACAAAGTCTTTAATTTCTCTTTCCTTCCACTAACACACACACCTATATATAGTGCTTGGCAAATCTCTCTTTAGGTCCTTTAAGATTTTGCATGTTACCAAGACTTCCCACCAAATCTTGCATGTCACAAATCATACCCCATCATTTAAGTCATTCTTAATTCAACCTCACCAATTTAACCTTTTCTTACATTGACCTCTTAATTAATCATTTATTCACATTTACCCCTTAAAGATACTGTAATTGCAAAATTACCCCAAAACAATACTTTTTACTTCAATTGTATCCTCAACTAATATTAAACTTTACTCATAAATTTTATTTTCATGCAATTAACAATAATAATTTACCCCATGGACCCTTACTCATATGAAATTATCATTTACAAATATGCAAATTAACTAGGGTCATGTTAGGGGCCTTACAAATAGCAACAACAATGCACACTTAATGGATCATAGTGCCTGTAAACATTAATGAAACATAAGCCAATAAAATCCATACATGCATTTAAATGCGAATTTGCCTAACTCCTTACTAGAAACCAATATGCTTTAAGGAACAATTAGAAATAGAAATGGGCAATGGTGGACAGCAGCAAAACATGGGCATTCCTATTATGATTGGATAAGTAATTTGCATCAAGGTATGTGGTACTCAACCATGATAACCGAGTTATCCTTTGGAAACTAGTAGCCCGCAGGTCGAATCATTTCAACCTATATACCTTGATACAAGACAATGAAAATGCACAACTATGGATGCACAACACAAAAGTAAGATGCATCAAGGTATGTGGTACTCAACCATGATAACTAAGTTATCCTTTGGAAACCAGTAGCCTGCAGGTCGAATCATTTTAGCCTATATACCTTGATACATGACAATGAAAATGCAAAAAGAATTTGATGCATACACAAACACTATATGGCCAAAATTTACTAGCAAAGATGAAACAAATCATTCATGGCTAAAAGTGAAACATCAAAGCACAAGGTATTTGGTGCAACATCTAAAGACAATGCCAGTAATCAACACATCTAAAGATAAAGGTCCTTAACATCTCAACCAAAGCACAACAAAGAGCTATCAAATTCCTGTCATCCTAATTTAAGGTGGTAACACATGGTGATTAACATTGTAACACCCTAATTCTTTAACCATGGATAATCATCAATCATCATCATAAACCTTGTAAAGATCATGCAGAAATAATAATAATAAGACAGGCCATCATTATATACTACAATAAATAATCAGCATATAAATAAATAATCAGAACATAAGAGGCCTTCAAGTATCCTGAAATCCTCAAGGCAACTGCATCATGCTTGATCATCTGGAGCTTATCCTAAAACCTACACAGATAAATAAACCCGTGCTAAGCTATAAAGCTTAGTGGAGAACAAAACTCTATATATTTATATATATATAATACTCTTTTTAACTGAGTCATACTATCAGGCATAAATATACACAACCCCTTATTATTATATAACACCAAATAACATATGAGTTTATTATACTGATCATTTAGGAAATACTTTAGCCTTAACAACAAATACCCTGTTACACTAATCTAGAATATTTACTTAAACTTAGCTTGACCCTGCTTAGAATAGTTGCTTCACAAACATCATCATAGCATACTATCTATGTCAAACTATTATCATACATGCATTTCATAATTCTTTCTTCTTACAACTCAAGAAAATCATGATTATTGATCGTATAAGCTTGACTTGCTTCAATTTGTCGATATGGCATGCTTAAGAAAATGCTTATGCCATACATCTCTTTTCATATTGTTAGTCATGAATTCTTCTTATAATAACTCAGTTCTCATTCCTATTTCTTACATATGTGTTCTTTAATGTTATCTTAATATGGTAGCTTAAACCTCTTACATCACAAATTTATATCATGCGTTGCACTTAGTTAGGTCAATGTTATCATTATGCATATGAGCGTGCAAACCTCCACATACCTCTTATAATCCTTTTTATCAAGAGGTTAGACAATATAGTTATTAATGGTACAAGATTTCTACTTACCGCATTAAATCACTTTATCCACCTAAGATAGGCATAATTACATCACATATATCATGCAATTCTCATATTAGATTCATAGACTTTACATCCTTCATGTTATCTTAGCATGGTAACCTGATTCCTTTACAATCATCATTCTATGTCAGACATTGCACTTAGTTAAATGAATGTTATCATTAAGCCTACATGTGTGCAAACATTTATATATAATTAAAGAAACTGGCAAAGTTGCATGTGATCACAAAGAACAATCATTACATATCATGATTAGAAGATAAGGTCTCGATGAAACATGTATGCATTTTATTAGCAAAGTACATGGAACTTAGTGTACCTATTACATTCCATATAAGTTATAGTATAATAGTGCACACTTTGGGTTCATATATTCTCTGTGGAACCCACCGATAGAATTCAACTTACACTGGCACTCACACTGGAACCTTCCTCATGGTCGAGATGATATAATATCTCACAATCATGATATACTAAACATGGCATCTCATTTCATAAAGACAGTTATAGCCAAAAGGAGTTCAAGGTAAAATGACACAATACAATAAGTCATTCATCATGCTTATGTTAACTACATGAAGAAATCAATGTATATATATATATATATATATATCACTTTATTTCTTGCACTTTTTATCATCTTTAATAGCCTGCCTAAGTACTAGTTCGAAGGGTGGATAATAGGAGTAATGGATACCTGAAGGTATCAAACTATGGATATCCGAAGATATCAAACAATGGACCTAAACGGGGTCCAGCAATGGTTCCAGCAAGGAACAAACTATGGACCCAAACAGGGTCAAACGATGGTTCCATTAAGGAACAAGACCCAAGTGGGGTCAACTATGGCAACTGCGACTGTATCCCTCTGGGCATGCCTATCTAATCCACAACTAAACTAAGACCTGCAGGCTTAACCACTTAAGGACATCTTTAATTTAACATATCCTTCTTTACTTAGTACATCATTTGGCTTAAAGGCACTTTTCATAAAAGAATGCATATCATTCATATCATACTCAAACATTGAGCTCTAGGCTTCAATACATATGGATGCTATCATATGATCATATAGTTGCATCAACTTTCTTTCTTTCATATCATGATGGTCACAGGTTTATGAAATTAATAATAACATGTAATCTTTCATTATTAGCATTGTGCGTGTCCACATATGCATATACATAGATATGCAGTTTAAATCATGAACATACAAGCTTTCCTTACTCATATTTGTTCACATATTGAATTAAGCTACTCATCATAGCATGCTCATACTAACTATATAATGTATAGTACTTACATAACCCATAGAGAGTTCTTGATGACATACCTTGTTGCTGCTCGCTATGAATAGTTTCCCTATTCTTGCACTTAATCACATCAATACATAAACACACACATATATATAGCAACACTCAAGCATTTATGATCCATATAATAAAATAAGTAGGTTCTCTGATAGCTTAAGGTTACTACTTGTTCATATTTGATCCCTTGATTCACTTTCATGATTACCAGATTAGAAACCGCACGTGACATACTATAACACAGTTGTAGATACTTCAATCATCTTACTTGTATTTTTTCATCTTATAATGTTTTATACTTAGGTGAGTTGGGTGAGGTTATTTCATCTTATTCGTTAGTCCACTAACAACAAACTTACGGTTTTCATATTATATCTCGGGGTAGGATTAAATAAGTAAGTAAGTTTTCTTGCTTCAAAGCTTATCATTAAATTCCTATTATGGTTTAAAGCATAACCAAACTTCTATAGTTCCATCTTTGATTGACAATAAATATTCCATCACTTTTAACTTAGTCATGCACATTATAACTATCTTCTTAATGTTACTAGATCATAACTTGGTACTCTCTTGCCATTGAAAAGAAATATTGATATATATATATATATATATATATATAGGGTACTTGGGCAAAGCCAGTTACTTTGTTTGAGTTCGCACCAATACCAAATCCATAGGATACATTAAACAACATATACATGTTAGAGTCATTAGGTTACTTCTTACTGTCCTTAGTCATATGCTTATTATATTGTCTCTTACTCTTGTTAGTCATGTGTCCGCATGGCACAAATTACACATTCTTAACATTCAATTTTAGTTAATAGATGTTCCTGTAGTCACACATTTCTAAACTATATATATTTACTTAAAAACTTAGCATTAAAAGACTTTTAGAACTATAACATCTCCTAGGCCATGTATTCTCATGCATAAAAGAGTGAGTGGCCATGTATTTTGAAGGAGAAACCAATGAGTAGCCGTGTGTTTCTAGGAAGAAACCACACGTGGCCGTGTGTTTTGAGGAAGAACCAACTCACGTGGTCGTGTGTTTTGAGGAAGAACCAACACATGTGGCCGTGTGTTTTGAAGAAGAACCAGAGACATGGCCAGGTGTTTTGAGGAAGTAACCCATGTGTGACCATGTACAAGAAAGGAAGTAAACATGCGTGGCCATGCATCCACAAAAGGGTAATCAAGGCATGGTTGTGTGTTTCCTGGAGGAAACACACACTTGGCCTTGCATTCTCAAAGACAAACAAGGCATGGCCATGCAAAGGGAAGAAGAAAAGCACAAGTGGCCATGCATGGAGGAGAAGAAAACACAAGTGGCCACGCATTAAGAAGATATCCAGAAACCATAAACCCTGATTATGCAGACATATAATTAAATCACAAATCTCACCCTCCCATCAACTTAAATGACCATTTAGGTTTTCAAAACATCTTATACTCATCAAAACTCACAAGATTAAGCCTTTAATCTTACTAACAATACACATACACAAAAGAGGGAAAAATATATATACAGTAACAAAGGAAACCAATTCTCGTACCTGGTGTTGAAGGTTCATCTCCTTCACATCCATTGATCTATTCATGAGATTATCTTTCCCCCATACACCATAAGATGACAATCATTAATCCTTTAGCCCTAAATCAATAAATGAAATAAAACCAAAAAGGAGAGTAAGAGAGGAAAGCATCACTTTAAGAATGCCAGCTCTCAAAACCCTAGGTTTCATCTTCTTCAAACCGTAACCATAGAGAAAGAGAGAGAAGGAGAGAGAGAATGAGAGAGAGAGAGAGCTCCCCCCTCAATTACCAATCCACAACTCAAAATTCCCCCAAGAGTTCTTTCTCCAATAAGCTAATAAAAGTTAGTGGGGTAAAAATCTCTTTAGGTGAATTTCCAAAATTACCCTTACACACAATTAAACCCCTACTATTTCAATTTCTTCCAACTTAACCCCAAAACTTTCTAATTCACTTCAATTGCATCCTTTTTCTTTATTTATAATTTAACTTAACTCATATACTTACCTGTTAAAATTACTAAAATACCCCTCTTGGGACTTAACCTTGATAATTACAAAATAATCCAATTTTGCCTTAATTAATGATGGTCCTTATTAATTAATAATAATCCATTTAGGGTCATGATTGGGTCCTCACAAACATGTGGTAAAACAACTGAGTCTAATTTATACTTTCAAGCTTAAACAACAATTGAGAACATAATGATTGCAAGAAAGCTTAGTGAGCACAAGCAATGGACAAAGAAACATGATGCATTATCTCAATCCTGTGTCAAGTGTGGGTGGGTGCTCTGGAGCAAAAAATGAATAAGCCATTAACAAATGTCTCAACAAAAAAGAGGGGATCATAAACATAATGAAATGAACCAAGGCCAAACTCAGAATATACAATGAAAACCAATGCTAGCATGCAAATTCAAGATGGATTAACTTGCAGTTACTCATTAAGCAAGGATGAGGTCAATAGCATGGGAAATTTAGCCCTTAAGCACCTATGAATAAGTGAGCAAAATCTCTAAAAATAATGCAAAAGGTGCAAGCAAGTATGACAATTCAATTAATCCTAATCCAAGTGTGCATCTCAGTTCATGCAGAGCATATAGGCAATAGTAGATGTCTAAACAATGTTGGCATGGCCAGACAAAGGTCAGAAATTGCAATATAGGCCTAATGCTAACCAAGGCACAAGAAGATCATACTATTGGTAGCAACAGGGCATAACTCAAGAATTATAGTTGTTAAGAAGTTCCAATTTGTATTAAATTCATGACCTCAAGACACATATACTACCAAAGAACAAAGACAAACAAAAGGAAACAACATGATGGATGGAACACAAGCAAAGTCCTATCTTGGTAAAAAGGGTTATCAAGGATGTACATAAACTTGCATTAGCTACCTTAACAACTGAAAATTGGTTCAACATAAGTAATGGCACACAATATCACATTTTTGACATCTAACACAGCTTCCCCAGTGGCAATGTTTCTTGCATTTAGCAAAAGCTAGTAGTGTATGATCTCACCTACAATTATAGCTAAAAAAATGGAAATGGATGCATCTCAGATAGACAAAACAAGCATCATGGCAATGTGCAATCACATAGTGAAATCCTAAGATATTGACAACTATACATGTGATATTGCCAAAAATAACATGTTAGATAGTAACAACTCATATAGATATGCTCGAGCTAACAATGCTTTCATCAAATTAAACAAGTATAGCATAAAATAAAGCATCACAAAGTCTTAATGTCTAATAAAAGGCTAGTGAGCAACTATAATTCCCATGAATGGCGAAATTTGATTTTCAAAATTTGTGGTGAAGACTTGCAAAACAAATGAAAAAGAAAGGAGAACTCAAAAAGTGAAAGAAAAATACTTCCTAAACACAGTGAGTTACATCACAAGCCAAAAAGATTGAAGAATAAAAAATCCCCATTATGTTATCAATAATTAACAAAATTTAAAAGAAAAATTAAAACTAAATAAAAGAACAAGGTGTTTGGAGACATACATGCGAAATTCATCACCCTTATGAAACTGAGCCAAAATGGAGCAAAAATAACACAAAAAAGTATAAAAAGATATATATAGAAATCTAGCTACGTTTGAACCCAACAAAAGATAAAGTATAAAAAAGTAATTATTAGAAAAGGAAAGGACAAAAACCAAAAGAAAAATGGTTTCTAGAAGAGAACAATCAAAAGGAATTCAAAATAGAGAAGCACCAACAATGAAAACCACAAACGAAAAAGACAAAACAAACTAAAAACCACAGGGAAATTTAAAAAGAACTAAACCCTAGAAATAGAAAATAAAGAAAGAACAAAAAGTACTTACTTGGTTGGAGACTTGCGACTAAAGATGTACTACAAGGGTAACAACGAAAAGAAAAAAAAATAAACAATAACAAAAGAGGAGGTTAGAGAAAGAAAAAGGAATTGGGGAAGAATGAGAAGAAACACCAAAGCAAAACTAACTAAAAATAAATCAAATAAACAAGAAAAGCAAAGAAAGAAGAAAGAAAAGTATAGAAGTTGAAGAAGAAAAAGGGAGTACTTGTGGAGGACACTAGAGAGAAACGGCCTAAAGAAGAGAGAAAGAGAGAGAAAATGAAATGAAAAGAAACTAATAAACCCTAGGAAGAGGAAAACTAAAAGACAGACCAAAATGGCAAAGTTTTAATTCTAAAGATTTAATAAATTTTTTTTCGAATAGGGTCATGGTCAACAAGTAAAACCTGCTGACCGTGAGATAACTCTGGGTTGGCTACTAGACTAAAAAATAAGGGGGTCATGGTAAACAAATAAATAGTGTTAACAGTGACTCATGAGTTTATCTAAAAGGTCACAGTCAACAAATAAAAATTGTTGACCGTAAGATACATTGAATTTTGCTACTGGACTAAAAGAAGGGCAAGGTCATGGTAAATAGATAAAGGGTGTTAGTCGTGACCCATTATATGCTGAGATCCAGAACCCATAACTGACCTATGTCACAGTCGACAAAGAAAACCTACTGACCGTGATCTCTTAAATTCTTCACCAAAAATTTATTTTTCTCTCATCTATTCCTGGCCATTAAACACAATCTTTTACCTTATTTCAACAGGCTAGCACATAAATGGGATAATGTAAAGTGTACAATCCCTTGAACCATATTCCTAATACAATAACTACAAAAACACGCTAAAATTAACATTATTAAGAATAGGGGTTAAGAATTAGTTCTGCATTTACCAAGTTCGCAGCTGGACTTTCAAATACAGTTAAGGGTTCATGAGGGTTACAATCACTGAAGCGCTATCAAATGTTGATTCAAAATATGGCATCACACGATGTCCATTCACCTTGAAGTCTTTCTCATCCCTCGGGTGCTTTAGTGTCACCACTCCAAATTTATCAGCTCCCACAACTTCAAAAGGCCCTTTCCACCTTTATTTTAACTTCCTAGGAAATAATCTCAACCAGTCATCATAGAGAAGCACCATCATTCTAGGCATAAACTCCTTTCTCACTCTCTTCTGGTCATGCCATTTCTTTGTGTTTTCTTTGTACTCGATGGCATAGTTGTATGCCTAAAATTAAAGTTCTTCCAACTCATTCAGCTACACTGACCTACATTTTCCTACACTCAAAAGATTAAAATTCAAGAATTTGGTAGCCCAATAAGCTTTATGTTCTAGTTCCACCGATAAGTGACAGAACTTGCCAAATACCAACCTAAAGGGAGACATCCTTATTGGGATTTTAAATGCTATTTTATACGCCCATAAAGCTTCATCTAGCTTAAGGTACCAATCTTTCCTAGAAGTATTGACTGTTTTCTCTAAAATTGGCTTAATTTCTCGGTTGGACACCTCAACTTGACCACTAGCTTAGGCATGATAGGGGGTAGTGACTCTGTGCCTAACTCCAAACTTTTTTAACAAGTCCTAGTGGCTACAGCTTCTACCCATTTGCTAACATAGTCTACTACCACTAAGATATATTCAAACCCATAGGATACTGAAAAAGGCCCCATAAAATCTATCCCCTACAAATCAAACAACTCTACCTTAAGTATATTTGTTAAAGGCATCTCATCCCCCTTAGAAATATTTCCTACTCTTTGGCATCTATCATAAGTTTGCACAAATGATCTCACATCATTAAACATAGTAGGCCAATAAAACCCTTAAGAGAGAATTTTGGATATTGTCCTATTTGGCCTATGACGTCCACCAACTTCTCTATTGTGACATGCAGCGATGATCTCTCTTTGCTCCTCAATTGAAATGCACCTCCTTAGAACTTAAACCGTACACAACTTAAATAGATAAGGATCATCTCAAATGTAGTGCCTTGCATCAGCTTTCAACTTTTTCCTCTATTGCCACATATAGCCCTTGGGTATATAGCCACCTACAAGGTAATTTGTGAAATTAGCGAACCAAGGATCAATCACATCACACAAAAATAATGTACAAATATGCTCATTAGGGAATAAATCTAAAATCTCCCCTTTTTCAATGTGATCATGTTCAAACTTCGATAGGTGATCTGGCATAAAATTTTTCACCCCCTTTTTGTCTTTAATCTCCAAGTCAAATTCTTTAAGAAGAAATACCCATCTTATAAGTGTCAGTTTTGACTCCTTTTTGACAAAGAGATGTCTCAATGCCACATGATCAGATCACACCACAATTTTTGCACCCAACAAATACGGTATAAACTTCTCAAATGCAAAAACAATTGCAAGAAGCTCCTTTTCAGCTATGGTGTAGTTAATTTAAGGTCCTATCAAGGTATGACTTGCATAATAAATTGTACAAAACACCTTCTCCCTTCTTTGTCCAAGCACCGCTCCAACTACAAAGTCACTTGCATCAGACATTAGTTCAAAAGGCAAATCCTAATTTGGTGATATAATTACTGGAGCTGAAATGAGCCTTTGTTTTAATAATTTAAAAGCATGCAAGAATTTACTAGTAAATTCAAATGGAGCATCCTTTATTAACAAGTTAGACAAGGGTTTAGCAATTTTTAAAAAATCCTTGATAAACCTACAGTAAAAACCCACATGACCTATAAAGCTTTGAATTTCCTTAATAGTGGTTGAGGGTGAAAGTTTCTCTATTACTTTAATCTTGGCTCTATCTACCTCTATCCCCTTTTCTGAAATTTTATGTTCCAAAACTATTTCTTCCTTCACAATGAAATGGAATTTCTCCCAATTCAATACTAGGTTAGTTTTCTCACACCTCTATAGCACTAAGTTAATGTTCTTAAGACAACTCTCAAAATCTCTCCCATAAATGATGAATTCATCCATGAAAATTTCAATAAATTTCTCTATGAATTCATGGAAAATCGCCATCATACACAACGAAAACATAGCCAATGCATTACATAATCCGGAAGGCACTCTCTTATAGGTAAAAGTGCCATAAGGGTAGGTAAAGGTTGTTTTCTCTTGGTCCTCGGGTGCTATAAGGATTTGCAGATATCCTAAATACCCATCTAGAAAGCAATAAAACCTATTTTCAGCTAGCCTCTTTAACATCTGATCAATAAATGGCAAGGGGAAGGGATTTTCCCTAGTGGAGTTATTCAACCTCCTATAATATATGCAAACTCTCTAACCCATAAATGTATGAATTGGAATAAGCTCATCTAACTCATTTTTTTACCACTGCATCCCCCTTTTCTTGGGAACACACTGTACTAGGCTTACCTACTTGCTATCAGATATAAGATAGATAATACTTGAATTGAGGAGCTTAATGACCTCCTCCTTCACTACCTCCTCCATCACTAGATTAAGTCATCATTGAGGTTGAACCCTTGGTATACATTCTTCCTCCATTAGAATTTAGTGAGTGTAGTAGCATGGATTAATCCACTTCAAGTCCACTATCTCCCATCCTATTGCCTTATTGTGCCATTTCCACATTTTAATCAACATATCTTCCTCGAATCCTATCAAAATAGAAGAGATTATCATTGACTTTGTTTCATACTCTAAGAACACATATGTCAAATAAGATGGGAGATTTTTTAGTTCAGTTTTAGAGTCTCCTTTTTCTAGTGCACTTTCTTTTTCACTAGACTCCTCATCTTTAGTTTCTTCCTCCAGCTCTACCATCACATTCTCACTATTTTTCTCTAACTCAGCCACCATCTCCTTTTTTACATCATCCAATTCCTCATGTTCCAATGAGTGCATCAAAGTTAAATTTAATGAATCTTTCATCAACACCTCTTATTGGTTTTCCTCTAGACATTCTTGCACTCTATCCACGAAGTAAATGGACTCCTCTAGATCACTCGATGGATACTTTTGTGCCTTGTTCATATCTACCACTATTTCTTCATTATTGAACTGTAAGGTGACCTTTTGACCATAAACGTCAATTAAGGCTTTCGTCGTGTTTAGGAATGGTTTCCCCACAATTAGTGGTACCTTTCATTCCTCTTCCATCTTCATAACAATAAAATCTACAGGAAAAATAAACTTCCCTACCTTCACCAATAGGTCTTTAATTATCCCTTTTGGCTTCCTTACCAACCTATCAACTAGTTAAAGTCTCATGTTTGTTTCTTAAAGATCCACCAAGTTTAATTTCCTGCACATAGAATATGGTATTAAATTTATACTGGCTCTAAGATCACAAAAAGCATTACCAACAAAAGTTTCACTAATCTCACAAGGTAAGGTAAAACTACTTAGATCTTCTAATTTTTTTAAATCTTGTTCATGATAATAGCACTATAATTTTCAGTTAGTTGCACAGTTCCACACCCTTCTAATTTCTTTTTATTAGAACAAAGTTCTTTCATTAATTTAGCATAGTTAGGCATGTGAGCTAAGGCTTTGATAAAAGGCAAGTTAATATGCAATTTCTTAAACATTTATAAAAACCTAGCCAATTGCTTATTTTTCTTCTCTTTCCTAGATACAGCAGGAAATGGCAACCTACTTATATCAATATCCTCTACATTGGTGTTCACTATGTTCTTACCCTTATCAATGCTAGGAGTTGCTACATGTCCTCAACCCTAGAGTTAGACTTACTTACCTTCCATGTTGGCTCCTCCTTACTTGATGATAATGATGCTGAAGATATTTTACCTCTTGCTTCCTCTTGCATTACTTCCTTTCCACTCCTTAGAGTGATTGCTTTGGGCTTCTCTTTTTTATTCTGATCTACATTGGATGGAAAAGCCCTAGTTGGTCTTGTGGATAATGAATTTTTCAATTGCTATTTCTAAGTTCATCATAGAGGTATCTTGGTTTCTATTCTATTGCTCTTGAGATTTCCATCATGTTTCTTGCCCTGACATGAATTGTTACTGACTATTCATAAAGCTAACAAACATATCCTCCAAATTTAACTTCTTTTCTTGAAAGGTGGCCTTGATTGAAAACCCAGTGGTGGTAGATTTGGTTGATATTTGGATTTTGGCTATGACTTTGGTGTTGATTTTGATTTGGCTCTTGGTTTTGGTGGGATGGGTATAGTGCATGGTGATGGGTGGTCATTTGTGGTTGATAAGATTGGTTATGGTTATGATTGACACTTTCATTGAAGGGAGCTCTTGCTTGGGGTTTAGATGTTAAATCATTCTGATGTCTGTCTCTCCAAGCATAATTCAAGTGGTTTCTCTAACCCAAATTATATGTATTGCTATAGGGGTCATTTCTTTTGTAATCTCCCACTACATTAAGTAACACACTAAAATTTACATCTGACATATATGTCATGTTTTAGAGCATGAAACATAACCCTAAGGTAGGTTTCAGGGTGACTACAATGGTACAATATAGAAAAACATGAAAATGCATGAGGATTAAATGTGCTCAAGTCAGGAAAATTCGAGGATGGATGACCTAGTAAGCAGTTTAAGTTAATACTTGATTATGAAAATAGGTACTAAATGGAGTCCAATGGTACAATTTGAGATGAAATTGAGTTCAAATGGGAGCTCAAATCAGACAGCAAAGTTTTACCCAATACTATAAAAAGTTGACTTAAAGTTTGACCGGGATTTTAA
Source organism: Excoecaria agallocha (assembly GCA_037975025.1). Lineage (NCBI taxonomy): Eukaryota > Viridiplantae > Streptophyta > Magnoliopsida > Malpighiales > Euphorbiaceae > Excoecaria > Excoecaria agallocha. The sequence continues at coordinate 32,758,107 of CM075819.1, forward strand.
AAATAGCAAATGACTTCAAAAAATCACCAAAATTTCCAAATCTATTTTAAATGGTTCAAATTAGTGCATAGAAGTAAAAAATAATTTTTCTGACTATTTTAAATTTTTAGGTTTTTTAGCCGGTTAATTTTCTCTCTAAAGCTGGAACTATAATGAAACAAGCTTGGAATGACTTAAAATTTTAGCCACAGTCTTCTTCATATGTTAGTACATGCATAGTAAAATTTCAAAGAATTCTAATGAGTGGAGCACTAGTTTTCAAAAAATGGTAAAAACCAAGTTTAATTTAATTAAGTTAAAGGGCATTTTTTGCTGGTTCAAGGGTATGTTTGTCATAAAATATTAGGTTATAATTGGTTGGAGCCATAAATTTAGCAAGAGAATTAATGGAGGAATTAATTGGGACAAATTTGGCTTATTTACATTAGGCCAAAGTGGTTGGACTAGATTTGGTCCAATTCACATGGGTATATAAGACAAAAAAAAATTAAAAATTTCCAGCAACCTCAGCCATCTTCTTCCATCTTTCAGCCATCCCACTCTTTCTTCTTTGTCTCATTTTTCTTCCATTTTCACTAAGGAAAATCTACCAAATTTTGTGTCTTATACAATTCTTATGCCCTGATTTCATTACCAACCATAGCTAGAGCTCATTTTGAGTGGAGAAAATGAAAGAAATTGCAAGGAAAAAGGTTGCAACAAAGAATTCAAGTAAGTGATTTATTAATAATCTATAATTTGATGTGAAAATTCATATTTTGAATATGTGGAATTAAAGTATGGATAAGGTAAAATTGAGGAAACCATGTAGAAAGATTCGACCATCAAAGGAACCAATAGGGACTAAGAGGGAAATGGGAAGGAATGAAGGAGAAATGAAGGATAAGGGATTTCAAGCTATTTTAAGGTTAGTGTATACATTCTCTACACTTAATTTCATTTAATCTTAGAATTTTCTATGAAAATTACATTATGTAACTAAGGAAACCAAAGAAATAATGAGAAATAATTTAAGAGAACTTTATAAAATGATGAATTAACATGAAATAATTATGAAATTACAATGGAATTACACATATAGGTAACAATTATGCTATGGCCGAATTATGCTTCATGTAGCATAATATGTTAATTTGATAATTAAATACAAATTAAGCATCAAATGTGTAATATTAAGATAAATAAATACACCAAGATTGATTAGATCTTAAATTAATATTTAGACATAAAGTTTATCATGTTAACATAAAGGTGTGGCATTATGTAACTAAGTAAATTTAAGTAGAATTAAGAAATGAATTTAGATATTATGATACCAAGATGTAATATCATGAAACAAATGAAAATAGTGAAGAAAATAAAGAAAAAGGTAATGAACGTCAAATGGCCGAATTATGTACCATATTGAATAACATGATATTGTGATGATAGTAGGTATATAAGGTATTAAATGTGTACTACTAGATTTAATAAGTATTACATTGATTGATATGAGCCTAAAAAAATGTATGGACGTAATGTACCTCACGTTAACATAGTGGTGTATCATTATGTAACTAAGAATTTATCATGTAAACTAAATTGTATGTTAATTTATAATCACATAAAGTTAACTTAGAAACATATACAACATGAAAAGAAAGAATAAAATACATGGTTAACCTATTTTCCAATAAGGCCGAATTATATACTTACTATTTATGTCAAATTTTCATCATACATGAATGATATATACTATGTACATTATGGATTTACATGTGGTATGGATGAATGCAAAGAGAATGAGCATGTACAACATGATACATAATGGTAATAACATGAAGAACCATGTAAAAATATAACATCATGTAAGATAACTAGTTGCCCTTAGTGCACAGTGGGTAATCTAGGGCATTAGGATATAATGGCTAGCCATAGGACACAGATACCGTGGTAGAATTATACAGTAAGATATTATCGAGGATTTACCACCCTAAGGTAGTTTCCTCCCTTATATAGCCATATAGTATACACATACAGCTTTGAGGCCTCACATGTAGTCAAACAGTACATTCATACAATCCTCATTCCGCATATCTAGTTTGAGAATTTCCACTAGTTATCACTAGGGGAAAAATAATAAATATGCAACAAAATAAGAATTAAATAATAAATTAAGCAAAATGAATGTCATCAAGTTAATTAAATAAGAAATAATGTAAGAAATGTAATTAATAATTCTATAAGGGGAAAATTGTAATTATGCGAGAAAATATGGACCAAAAGGTAAATTAGGCATAAAAGGATTCATAAACGTGACTAAACATGAAGTAAAGTGAAAAATATGATTAATATACTCAAATGGGCAAAAATATAATTACACAATAAATTAGGGGTAAAATCGTAAATTGGCATAAAAATGTGGTTAAAGGAGTTAAAATGGTTAAATAAGTGAAATATAAATTTTTTAAGAACCAAAACATAATTTACCACTTTATGAAGAAATATAAGGACCAAAATGAAAATTTTACATTTAACAGGAAATAAAAGTCAAAATAAGTAAAAAAAGACAAAATAGAAGTCAACAAGGTCAAACATGAATGATATAAAGGTTATGGACCAAATGGTAATTTACCATCACATGGAAAAGTACAGGGAATAAAATATAAATATTAAATTTAGAAAGGAATAAAAGCAAAGAGAATAAAAAGGGAATGACATTAAAGTAATGTAGTAAAGTTCTGAGGACCAAATTATAATTTTACATTTAGATAGGAATTAAGTAAGATTGAATATGAGGGATAAATGAATATGATAGACCTTATAACAATTGGTCAAATTTTAGGTCAAACAATTTCAAAATGATGAAATAAAAAAGTTTATGGACTAAATTGTAATTTTACACTTAAGTAAGAATTATTTGAAAATTAATAGGAATTTAAGGACTAAAGGGTTTAAATAGCAAAAATTGAAAAATAAGAGGACCAAATTGATTAATTAGCAAGAACAGATATAAAAGGGCAAAATGGTAATTGAGCACATCGTGAGGAAACCCTAAAGACCTAAATGAAAATTGAAAAGTTAAAATGGAATAAAAGATATAAAAAGAATAAATAAGGGTAAACTAGTTAATAGACAATAAAATCAATAGATAGGAAGGGTACTAAGGGAATTTGAGCAAATTTAGTAACTAAGGGTAAAACTATAATTTAGCCAAAATTTGGGAAATTAGGGAAGAAACAGTAGTTTGGCAAGGAAGTAAAGTTAAGAATTAAACTGAAAGGAATTATAACTTCATGTCAAAAATACTAAAAAGGAGAAATCGAAAGTGAAATAGTAATTATAAGTAAAGAGTCAACAAAAAGGGTCAGCCAAGTTGGGAAAATAAATTTAAATATTAATTCAATAAAATACAAAACTTATACCTCACATTGAGAAATTAATGAAATTTAGACGGTAGTTGATAAAGTAAGGACCTAAATGAAATTATCATAAAAGATGGAACATTTAAGAGTAATTAAGGAATTAAATACAACAAAATATTATTCAGTCAGCAAGGAAAGAAATTTTAATAATATTGAATTAAATTACATAATCTACATGCAGTAAAGTTAAGTTTATGATCAGAAAAGAAATCAAAATAAAGCACCAGAACTAGTATGTGAACAAATATAAATGAAGGGGCATAAATGTAAAATAGCTGTGAAATTATAAGCAAGAGAGATTAGACAATAAAAAGATGAACGCGTAAAGGCAAAAAGTCAACAAGGACTAAATCGAACCTCGAAAAATAGGCACATACAGCTACATGAACAATAATAATAATAATAATAATAATAATAATAATAGTAATAGTAATAATAAATTTATTTAAATAAAATTTTGTGTAGTTGTATCAACCACTAAGCAACACTATTGCTTAGAGTGTGGTTTGTTGACTGCGCGTAGGGATAGGTAATTGAGGACACTGAGAAAAAAAGGGATCGAGTTGGCATGTACATGTGAGATGGTTATGGACATGAAGATTAAATGATTTATGTATATTATTTTAGATAACTAGCTTGTAGTAAGTAATGTGGCATCTTAGACATAAATTGTAGTAAATCTATTTATATATGGACAATTTTTGAGCATATGTGTAATGGAAATTGTTAACTGTGTTGTGTTGATGAAATGGATGATATTAGAAGCATAATGTTTGTCATTGAAGTATCGAAGGGAGTTTGCATTTTGGGAGTGCCATTTTATAAATTTGTAGGTTTAGCCAACACTGTTTATAAGCTATTATGCTGCCAAAATTTTTGTTAAATAAATAGTAACCAAGTAACGTCATTAGTAACCATATACAATGCGGAGAAATAATGAATGAACTAAGGGTATTACAGGTAAGCTTGGTTGATATTTGAATTTTGGCTATGACTTTGGTGTTGATTTTGATTTGGCCCTTGGTTTTGATGGTTTTGGGATGGGTATGGTGCTTGGTGGTTGGTGGTCACTTGTGGTTGATAAGATTGGTTATGGTTATGATTGACACTTTGGTTGAAGAGAGATTTTGCTTCGTGTTGAGATGTTGAAGCATTCTGATGTCCGTCTCTCCAAGCAAAATTCAGGTGGTTTCGCCAACCCAGATTGTATGTATTTCTATAGGGGTCATTTCTTCTGTAATCTCCCACTGCATTAACATCTCCTACAACTCCATTATCTTATCCACATGGTCCACTCTCATATGTCACAGAATCTTGAGAAACAGCAGCCAGATTTTCTACTTTTAATCCACTCAATTCCTTCCTCATCAACTCTAGTTGTGCTTTTAGCATTGCAACCTCATCAACATTGTGCACACATTGCCTTTTTGGAACTGCTCTTGGTGTAGCCCATTATAAGCTTTTGCTTCCATCTCATCCACTAAATGGAAGGCTTCTTCTAGCAACTTACTCATGAATGAACCACCAGATGATGCATCTAAGAGAGACCGTGTAGGTTGGTTCACTCTTGTATAAAATATAGTCATCAACTGATAAACCTTCACTTCATAATGCGGATAACTCCTCAATAACCTCCTGAACCTTTCCCAAGCCTTATGAAAAGGCTCTTCATTCATCTGATTAAAGCTCATTATGTTATTACGAATACTGGCTATTTTTGTTAGAGGAAAAAGTCTCATCAAAAATTTCTCTTGTAACTGCTCCCATGTCCAAATAAACTACCTTGGTAACATCTGAAGCCAATCCCTTACTTTTCTAATCAATGTGAATGGGAATAACTTCAAACGAATTGCATCTATTGAAACACATGAGATTCACACTGTGTCACTGACTTTTAACAATATGTTAGGATGTTGAGAAGGATCTTTTAGGTCTGACCCTGAGAACTAGTTCTTTTGCACCATAGTGATAGCTGCTAGTTTAAGTTCAAACTATACTCCTCTAGTCAACACAATTGTCCTCTGATCTTCATTCCATCTAGGAACTGCATAATCTTTGATTGTCCTTTGCCTAGGCATCTCCTCTTTTCGTTTACCAAGAATTTCATCATGTGCCCTTGGCACATCTTCATCATTGGGAGGAACTTCACCAATAGGAGAATATTGATTCATTTTGTTTTCTCTATTGGCTCTCCTTTTTTGGTGTAGAGTCCTCTCGATTTCAGGGTTATAGGGTACAAGTTGTTCTTGTCTTGGTATATGCATACACTACGAAACACCTGAAAAGAATTAAAAGAATGAATTAAGAAAAAGAAAAACAGATACAAATTAATAACAATCTAAACTCACAAGTACGCCAATCCTCGTTAACAAAACAAAAAACTTGATGCGAGGTCAACAAGTGCACTTAATCATCAAGTAATAAAGTGGGGTATACTTAGGACCCTCGAATTTCATACCAAGGGATTGAGGATACAAGTCGTGAAAATTAAATGTATGTTAAAGAATGCCCAAATTTTTATGTGTGTATAAGCTATAAACTAAATGGTATGCAGAAAGAATAACAATGAAATTAATCTTGTAGTAATTTTTCTATGAAATAAACAAGTATATAATGAACAAATATAAAATTCAATAAGATAAAAGCACTGCATTGGTTCACTCATCCTCTCCATCCATAATGTGAATCAAATTAATCAAAAAAAATATATAAAGGAATTCGGGACAACCCTCTTAACCCAAGCGTTCCATTCTAGAGCAAGCTACTCTAATTATACGGCATCCCATTCGAAAGCAAGCCCTATAATAAGCCTAAGCATGGCTCTAAAATCCTAAATTCGATTTGCTTTCCCATTTCGAAGTCAAACAACCCAAAACTCATTTATTTCACTCCACCCTCTAGTCCTAAAATTACAAAATCCTGTATATTAAGAGTCCTATTTCGGAGCAGTCTAAAATCCATAGCATTCATGATAAAAGAAAAGAGAGAAATACATTCATAGTATTTAACTATCCAAACATGAAATCCAATGATGATAAGTGGCAACCCATTCATCAAAAACTAGAAATCCGCTCAAGATAATGAAAACTAATGAAATAACAAATGAATTAACAGTGAAATAAACCATTCATCTATAATAACATTCAAAATATGTTCAAGATTCACATTCAGATAGGGGATTCAAAGATCTCTTAAACAACTAGAGACTACTTACTAGCCATTATAAAATAATGATAGAGAAGGAAAGAATAAACCCAGAATATTTATGGAGGAAGAAAACCCAACTGAACCCTAAGCTTCTTCAACCCTCTTCTCCAAAACTTCAATGTAATTGAGCTCCCAAATGTGGAAGAATGGAGATCTGAGCTAAGATCTATGTTTAATCTTAGTGTTTTGCTGTAAATCTACCTATTTCTAAGTATAATCTATGTATAAATGTATGTAAATGAAGTAAAAAATGAAAGAATGAAAATGGAAAAACCTATATTTAAAGAGGAAGAATAACTCCCAACTCTGCAGAAAAATCCACTTTATATAGGCCAAAAAAGGTCATGGTCAATAGGAAATTCATGCTAACCATGACCTATTAAAATCTCTTTAAACAACTGCCATAGGTGACGGTCAATAGGTAAAACCTATTGACCATGAGGTGATCCTCAACTAGCTTTTGGATAGGGGTCACGGTTAACACTAAAAATCTGTTGATCGTGACATAGTTCTCCTTTGCATTCTAGATTGGAACCTTGACTACCTCACGGTCAACACAAAAAATCTATTAACCATGAGGCCCTTCTTTTCTCGGTTCTGTACTGAGGAGCTTCCTAGGTCATGGTAAACACCCCTATAAAAAATGGCACTATTGATCGTGATACCCCTTAAAACGGTGCATTTTGACAGAAAGCATAGGTCACGGTCTACAGGTAAAACCTGTCGACTGTGAGGTACCTATAAAATTTACAATTAAGCACAAAATTCCATCAAAAGCTCTCCAAACTCATAAAAACTAGGATTAACTGATTTTATACAAAAAATTATTAAACTAAAGCAAAAACAAAGCAAAAGACATTGAAAAGACCCCGAAACTAGACTGAAAAAGAACTAAAAACAGACACTGAATTAGAGTTATCAATAGCCAAGGCAGCAATAGTATATAGGTTCATACACTCAGCACATGGTATAGTATGTACATGTTTTACTAAAATGCCACACA